>CM034151.1:896009491-896203281 GCA_019776745.2 Taxus chinensis
AGAAGGACTCGTTCGACAAGAACCCCACTTGTTCAATATAGAAATCCTACGTGTGGCATTCCTTCAGAGCCTGCTAGTCCTAATCTTCGAGCTTTGATTCTTGCTAGTGTTGCAGTTCCTCTCCAAGCCATCTTTCCAAGAATGGTGGCACCATTGCCCTGGGGTCATTGTGTCGGGCCCCTTGCCCTTCCTCAACCTTTGCATGAGTTACCCAGAGGTAACCGGAAGAACTTCCCTAAATTCAAAGGCGATGGAAAAGTGCATCCTGATGAACACATAGCAGCATTCATTGTTGCATGTGGAGTTCTGGGAGTTGAACACGAAGATGTCTCCGTGAGACTGTTCATTTAGACTTTACAAGACAATGCTGCTGATTGGTTCTATCACCTTCCGGCTGGTGCTATCACCGACTGGGACACAATGAGAACTAGGTTTGAAAGCTGTTTTAAGCCAGCAGAAGATGTGCATGCCTTGCTAGCTCAAATCTCTCAAATAAAGAAAGATTCACAAGATCCCATGGGAGAATTCGTGGCTCGATTCAACAGGTTAATTAATAAAATTCTGACACTTACCCGACCTGTTGATCAAATTCAAAAATGTTTCTTCCTAAATGCTCAATCGCCCGAAGTTAGTTATGCACTAAGAAGGGCTAATCTCGCAACATTGGTTGAGGACCAAACTCTTGCTGTTAGTGTCGAGGATGACTTGATCATGTCAAGAAAGTTGAGGAGAGACCCTTCCAAATCCAAGTCTGTTGCTTCCTCCTCTTCCACCCCTGGACCTAATACTGATCCATTAGTTCAAAAAATTGTGAATGATCTCATTGATATAAAGAAACAATTGGCTCAACACGCTCCTTATGCAGACGTTCCAAGGAGAAATTTTCAGCCCAGAAATCGTTTGCCTGCTTCTCAAACAAGACTAGCGCTTGAAGGACCTCCTGTTAAAGTTCCTGTCAATGCAACCTGTGAAGTTGAAGAACCAGATGATGATGAGGATAATGAAGCTTGCGAGGATTTTGTGGAAGAAGTTGATGATGAAGCAGACGAACTTGAGGGATCTCGAGTAAATTTCTTCACCATAGAGGGCATTGATGATGGAGATGACTATGATGAAGTAGTAGCAGACATGAATAGCGAATCATTCGCTGTCATGACTCGAGAGCAGACAAATCAGAGGGAGAAAGTGATGCAGCCCATCAAGAAATCTAAGGAGCAGTCGGTAACTATCCCCGTAATTGCAAAAAGAGGATCTCCTATCCCCACTTCATCTACACCAAAGGTGAATCCTGTCCATTCTTCCTCTAAATTTTCTTCTTCTTTTTCTCCTAAAGTGGATAAACCTAGGATCTCAAGTGATGATGGCCCGTCCACTTCTGGGTCTTTTGATATTATTGATCACCTAAAAAAGACCAAGGTTCAAATCTCAGAGGCTGAGTATTACCAAACCCATCCCAAAGCTTTTGCTAAAATGATTCACTTTGTCAATTCTCATTCTAAGACCACCTCTAAAGGCCTTTTGCCCACTCCTTCTTCTACACCACAGCCTAGTCTGGTAGCCGCTGTTACCTCACCTAATGACAAAATCAAACCATTCTATGTAACACTTCTTATAGCTGGCCATAGGCTCAGTAATTGTGTCATAGATTCAGGAGCCTCAGATAATGTGATGCCTGCTAAGGTAGCTCATGCCTTAGGTTTAACTCTCACACGCACTTATGGTTCTTGTTATTCTATGGAGGGTAAAGAAGTACCCCTGGTTGGAAGAATTAAAGATGCATAAGTGGATTTTGCTGCTCTGCCTGAGAAGAAAGTGTTGGCTACCATCTTAGTAGCAGATATTCCTCCTTCATACGGGATGTTGCTAAGTAATAACTTCTGTAAGGATGTGGGTGGAGAAATTCAAATGGATTGGTCACATGCACTCGTACCTGTCAATGGGCAAATGAAGAATTTGTTTCCTGAAAAGAAATCTGAGTATATTGTGCAAAAAACAGATGATCCTAAAGCACAAATACTCTATGAGGATATGGGGCATGGTAACTACATGATTATGTCCCCTGATGAAATTCAACTCCCCAAAGTGTCTCCTAAAGATCCTAATGGTGTTTAGATTTTAGAGTTTGATGGAAGTTGTTCCTCAGTTGGTTCTGGAGCTGGTGTTTTACTGGTGTCACCTGAAGGAAGCCTACATCCTTTTTCATTCAAGTTGCAGTTCAAAAACACTAATAACACAGCAGAGTATGAGGCTCTCATTCTGGGACTGCAAGTGGCCAAAGAACAAGGCGTAAAGAATCTTCTGGCTCGTGGTGATGCTGAATTGATCGTAAAGCAAGTCAGAAACCTTTTTCAGGTAAAAAATGGAAGGTTGAAACACTACCAAAATCAGGTTTGGGATTCCATTGAATTTCTTGATGCTTTCTCCATTGAAGCAATACCTAGGGAGAAGAACAACATGGCTGATTCATTAGCAGTCTCAGGGTCACTGCTGATTCCTCATTTTGATTTTTCTCAAGATAAGTTCACCATTGAGATGATCCATCGACCTAGTGTACCTGATAATACAAATAACTGGCAAGTTTTCAATGATGATCAACACTTGCTTTCTTTCTTAGAACTCAAGGATAATTTTGAACAACTGTACTTTGAAGGAAGTGATAACTTGCCTCGAGAAAGTGTGTCCTCTGACAAAGCAATCACCCAGGTAGAAGAAACAGATCAGGATGGATGTATCAAACTCAAGGGAAACAAGATTCCTAAAGGGTTGGTGAGTTTAGAGGAACTATTTGATAAACATGACAGGTATGTGAAGTCTAGAGCTTCCACTGGACCTCAGCAATCGGCTGAGCATGAAAAAATTAATATTGGGAGTTCTACTGACCCTAAGCTTGTGAACATTGGAAAATGTTGCACAGCAGATGAGGGGAGAAAAGCAATTGATATTTTAAAGAGGTATAAGGATGTTCTTGCTTATTATTATGAGGATTTGAAAGCCTTCAAGCCAAAAGATATGCAGCATTTTATTCCTCTCAAACCAGGAATTAAACCTTTTAAATAGAAACAGAGGCAGTACAACCCCAAAATAGCTGACACCATCTTTCAAGAAATACAGAAGTTGCTGAAGGCAAAAATCATCTTTCCCATTCACCATTCAACATGGATTGCCAATATTGTGCCTGTTAGGAAGAAGAATGGTGAGATCCGCATCTGTGTTGATTTTAGGAATTTGAATCAGGCTTCCCTAAAAGATAATTATCCTTTGCCTATGATGGATCAGGTCTTGCAAGCAGTAACAGGATCTGAAATTTTATCTATGCTTGATGGATTCTCGGGATATAATCAGGTAGAGGTTGATACTGCAGATCAACATAAAACAACTTTTACTACTCCTTGGGGTACCTTTGCTTACAAGAGAATGCCATTTGGGCTCATCAATGCTCGTGCCACTTTTCAGAGAGCTATGGATCTGGCTTTTGGAAGTTTGAAAGGAAAGTGTATTGTCATATACCTTGACGACTTGACTGTGTTTTCTAAAACAAGGGAAGATCATTTTGACCACCTGGAAAAAGTTCTGCTGAGATGCAGAGAGCATGGGATCTCTTTGAACCTTTAAAAAATCTGTCTTTTGTGTCACAGAGGGTAAGTTATTAGGGCACATTGTCTCCAAAGATGGTATTAAGATTGATCCTGAGTGAGTTCAAGCTATCCAGCAAATTCCTCTCCCAACCAGTAAAAAGGGTGTGCACTCTTTCTTTGGTAAGATCAATTTTTTAAGAAGATTCATCCCTGATTTTGCAGAGTTAACTTTGAATATTTCCTCAGATGATGAAAGGCAAACAGACTGTTTGGTTGGTCTTCTGAAGGAAAGGAATCCTTTGAAGGTATTAAAGAGAGCTATCGCTAAAACTCCTGTTTTAGCATGTCCTGATTTCAGCAAAGATTTTATTATCTATTGCTATGCCATAGATAATACCTTGGCTGCTGTTTTGACTCAAGAAGATTCTGAATGAGCATGAACTTCCAATTGCTTTCATGAGCTATATCCTGAAAGATCATGAGTTAAAATACACCATGATGGAAAAACATTCTTTCGCAGTGGTCAAAGCTGTTAAACAGTTTCGTTTTTACATCCTCAACTCTCACTCCATGGTGTTGGTTCCAGATACAACTGTTAAGTCAATTCTCACACAACATGAGTTTGGATCCAAAAGAGGGAACTGGGTTGCTAAGGTCCAAGAATATGACATTGACATCAAACCAACCAAGATTGTTCGCGGTAAATGCCTTTGTGAGCTCATTGCGGAAGGAGCTAGACATGAGTTGCTAGAGGAGGAAGGCTGACCTTCCTACCGTTCTGTTTCTCAGCTCAGTTGACGAATGGTATGCTGACATTGCCCATTTTCTCACCTATGGAGAATGCCCCTCTCATTTGACTGCCAAAGAAAAGAGGGTTGTTAAACTAAGGTCAGTACAGTATGTGTTGTGGGAAAACACCTTGTTCAAACGAGGAATAGATGGAAGATTTTTGAAATGTGTGGACAAGCAACAACAGAAAAGACTACTCTCAGCTTTCCATGATCAGGATTGTGGAGGACACTTATTCATCAATGGTTACAGCTCATAAGATACTCCGTGGAGGATATTACTGGCCTACCTTATTCAGGGATGCATCCAAGTGGGTTGATAAATGTGAGGCTTGTCAAACCTTTGTGGGAAGACCTAAATTGGCTTCTTTGCCTCTCAAGCTAGTGGTGATTGAGGAACCATTTCAACAGTGGGGTTTGTACTTCATTGGTACACTCAATCCTACTTCTAGTGCTGGTCATACTCATGTACTAACTGCCACGAATTATTTCACCAAATGGGTAGAAGCTATTCCAGTTAAGAGCACTACTTCTGAAATGGTGTGCAACTTCATAAAAGAGAACATCTTGGTAAGGTATGGTGTACCTAACAAGATTGTGACAGATAATGCTTCGAATTTCTCTTCAACTGAGATAATGGAATTCTGCTATGGTTATGGCATCTCTCTGGCTCATTCTTCAGATTATTACCCTCAGGGAAATGGGCAAGCAGAATCCACTAACAAAAATCTGGTGACTATTATAAGGAAGTTAGTCAATGAGTCTCAACGAGACTGGCACAAGAATCTCTATGATGCTCTTTGGGTCAGATAGGATTACACCAAAGAGAGCTATTGGAATGTATCCTTTCCAAGTGGTATATGGGGTAGAAGCTCAATTGCCAGTAATAGTGGAGCTGCCAGCCTTGCACCTAATGAAGGCTATTGAAGATACTAGTTTCAGGGATTCTTTAGATAAAAGAATTATGTACCTTCACAAACTGAATGAGGAGCAGATTGGTGGTTGCTGATAGGATATCTATTCACCAGCAGAAGGTAAAGGCCCTGTTTGATAAGAAAGCCAGGTTCAGATATTTCCAAGTTGGAGACACTGTGTTGTTATGGGATAAAAGGCATGAACCTCGTGGCAGCCATGGAAAGTTTGATTCCCTTTGGCTCGGACATTTCAAGATCAGACACTTTGCTGGTAAGAATTCCTTTCTACCTTGATTACATGGATGGTTCTCCTCTCCCACTTCCTTATAGTGGGCAGTATCTCAAGTTGTTCAAGTCATAGGTGACTAGGGAGTCCCTTTGTATATTCTGTACAACGTCTTGTTTTTCTCTCCTTTTTGGTTTTGGTGTGTTGTCCTCTGTATTGGTCTGCTTTTTGACTCCATTGCCCAATGAGATAAGGTACTGGTCTGCTTCCCCGAGTTTGTCTAAGTTCTTGCCTTGTCTCATTCCTTGAATTTATGCCAAGTCACCCCCAGAAGGAGCCAGCTGTTGTCCACTCAAAATTCCCCTGCTCTTAAGAAAGTGAATTTTCAAAAATTTTGAGTTTGAGTGTCTTCTCTGTTGTTTTGAAAGTGTTAAAAGTTCACGAAATTTGAAAAAATCTGTAGTTTTTGGGTCATTTTGTATGTTTTTCAAACCTGTCAGACATTTTTGTCTCGCACGTTTCCCAAGTTCAAAAGTGCGTTCTGTTCCCCGATCGGCCGATTTTCCCCGAAGTTAGTTCCATTTTTCAGGCCCGTCAGAACTTCACATCCCAAATGTCCCAAAGTTAATTGGGCAAGTTGTTCAATTTTCGGCCGAAACACCCAAACTGGGTACTTCGCGCTTTCATGTCCCAAATGTCCCAAGTCAAATTGTGTAAGTTGTTCCATTTTCGGCCGATTCACCCGAACCGCGTACTTCGCGCGCTTTCGTCCCAAATGTCCAAAACTTTTTCGGGACCCATTGTAACCTTTTCGCCCGATCCAGCCAAGTCGCGTACTCCGCACACTTCTGTCCCGCGTGTCCCAAAAGGCATTTGTACGTCTTTTCCCCACTTCGCCCAAATCGGCTGAGCCGCGTGTTTCGCGCATTCATGCATCTCACATGTCCCTAATGAACGAAGTGCCATTCATGCTAGTTTTTACCGCTCTACCTGAATATCATGCTTATTCAAATTTGTGGGTATGTATTAAATGCACATTCATGGCCTTTCTCTCTCCTAAACGGCTATATAACGAGTGAACCACCTTTGCATTTTTCACCTTGCTTCCATGCTATCCTTTGCTCGAACCCTTGTAATCTAATTTCCTGCGCGTGTATTCCTTTCTCTCTGTAATTCCTTCCCGAGTTTAGTTTGCGTCTCTGTCCTTCAAATTACTTTCAATATGAAGATTAAATTTCAGGGACAGGAACAAATCTCGCCACTAGAGTCTGTCCATTCCCAATATTGGGGATAGTGAAGCTCGACATCTTGACTTCGGTGATTTTTGGGCAAGGGTGGCAGATGCAAACCCTACACCAATGGCATAGATGATTCATGATAGCGGTTTGGATTTTGCTGGAGGTTTCCCGATCTCGGTACAGTGTACTGATACCGTGCTTTCATGCGGAGCTCACTTCGACCCCGATTCGAGTGAATTGACCAATGTACACGGGGAACTCATCGCCAAGTTGGATGTTGCCGCCATTAGCACTGCTATGAGGATCCCAGAGATGGATAATGCCATAGTCATTTCTCGGGATCAAGCACAGGCCCTATTAAATCAAGACAGCGACAAATACAAGGTGCGGGTGGCGAAGTCCTAGCTGAAGAACCCTAAGAAGGGAGCCTCTCGTCTGTCCAAAACTCTTTTCCGGGAATATTTCAATGAAGAATTGTCTGATTTTATAATTCTACTGGCTCGGGTTATGGGTTTGCCCTCTACCAATGAATTTCACTTCTGGATGTGCCCGCTCATTAGCATGGTGTGTGAGGGAACGCAAAATATCAACTGGGTAGAGATCATCAGCATGAATTTGGCAGAGCAGCTATCCAATGTACAGCAAATGAAGAATTTCTACATGACTTCTTACCTGATGTATACCCTGGCAGCGTCACGGCAATGGTTTGGTTTTTTCTACATTGATGCTCACAAAGATGATCCAGTATATGCCTACTGCCCACAGTTCACCCTGGAGACCAGAAATCATAATTTTAGAAGGGTCAACGATGCTTTCACCATGTACGTGGTCAGGCTGCTCAAAGGTGATACTGCTAGGAGATTTTCTGACGAAGCCATGAATCTGATATCGCACTACGGTGCTTATTTTATCCAATTCAGAAAATTCTCTTATATCAGGCTTGCCGGCTATGAAGGCACCCCTCTGAGACTGCCCATGTTATGTAGTGATAAAATGGCCTTAATAGAAATATGCAGGCAATTAGACAAATTGGACAAAACCTGCAGAGACAAGAAGATTTCTGGCTTGCATTTTCCCATCTCTTTGGGAAACTACACTTGTAAAACAGCCCTGGATGCACAGAACATAGAAAGAGCCCTGGTTCCTATCACTGTTCATTTCTTCAAGCCAAGAACCTGCTTCGACTTGAAGAATTTCATTGAACAGAACATCAAGATAATCTATCACCATAGGGCAGATACAGAAGATTATTGGGCTGACTGTGCTGATGATTTTGAGGCCAGGAGAAGGCATTATGGCAGGTTCTCTCTGCCATTGATCCAAGAACTCGGTTTGTACCAAGTTCCTGAAGGTCTCAAGGATGAAAACTCTGATCTATACTCATATGAGTATGACAATGTGGTTAAGCACACTCCCTTGGAGGACTTGGATTGGAACAGGAAAGAGAAAGATGATCTAGCCGAGATCCTAGCTCCAATCTTAGTCAAAACTAAGATCTGGTTTGACAAGAAAGTTTGAGAGTTTAGGAGGCACTCAGGGGAATCCTCTTCTAAGGATGTTTTGACACCAAGGAGAGAAGCATCGATTCCAAGGTCAGAAACACCTGTGAAAACCCCTCCTGCCTCATCAACACAAGGACCTGCAGCTTCCACTCCTTCTTCATCCACTCGAGTGTACCAGAAGAAACTCAAGGAGGTTAAGAAGGAGCCTGAGGAAAATGATCCTCAAAGAAAGTATGTAGAAGTTCCTTTGGGACCAGAGAACATCATTGTTCTCAGTGAAAGTGAAGAGAGTGAACTGCCAACCCCTGAAAATGCCCCTGAAGATCCAACTGATAAAGACAAAGAGGTCTAGAGCACTGAACTTCCAAGTGCTATTGATTCTTCTGCCACAATTTTCTCAAGCGCCCCATTCACATCTCAACTTGAATCAACAACTGCGCAAACCTTGAGCGTAATGAGCTCTTTGTCTCTTGGTCCTCTTGCCCCTCCTGCTGATTCCTCTTCCTCTTTTGCGTGGGTGCAACCTCTTGTTGACAGTAGGAAGAGGAAATCTTCCTCTCGGAGCTCAGGACCAAATTTTGATGCTGTGGCAGCCTTGTTAGGCACTACTCCTTCTCGTGCTAAAAAGGCCAAAATCACCTCCAGGATAGTATTTGATGCTCAGGGTTAGCAATTCTTGGAGATTGTTAAGCCTACAACAGACAAATCAGAGCAGGACTTGCAGGCATCGGACTTAGAGCTCTCAAGAATTCCAATGGGAGAGTATACTCCTGAAGGTGGGATCCACAACCTCCAGGAAACGGCCACAAGAGTCATTGGGAGGGTAGAGAAAGGGCAACAAACTATTGAACAGCTGGAAGAGCAGGCCCAGATTCTCACAAGTTTCATCAAATCCCTTTTGTCTAAGGACAAAGTTTTGGACCCTACCCCATTGACTACTCTTCCACCACCTGTAATTTTGAGCCAAGATGAAGTACAGAGTATCAAAGACATGCACAAGTATTCCATCTATGGCAGAGCTATGGAAGCCATGGTGGATGATATGCTTGTTGCAGGGTTGAACTTCATCGATGAAGCTTTCAAACTCCATGGAAAAGTGAATAATTTTCAACAGAAGCTCTCCTCTACTATTGGGACCATAGATAAAGAGCTTAAACTTTGGAGCAGTTGCATAGTAGACCTTCGCCTCATGGGACAGACAGATGAGAAATATTTTACTGACGAGTAAGGTTTTCGATGATACAAAGGATAATCTGTCAAAATCCTGGGTTTACAGTGTGGAGTGGAAGATCAAAGTCTTGGAGGAGGCTTTGGGAGAACTGAAGAATAGCTGGCAGAAGGGTGAAGCTTTCAAGACACTAGTCATGTCTGCTTTCAAGGATATACATTGCCATCTTCAGGATGAAACTTCTGGTGTGCCCCTTTCCTTGCAAGAAATCAAATCTCAATTCAGAGCTTTCATCAAAGATAATTTATTCAAGGAAATCTCCGTCTCCAAAGAGAAGATGAAGGAGATCTGCTCTCTTCAATCTGCTATTGAAGAAGCAAATAAAGATTATCATACTCATGTTGAGTTTGATAAAGAGATGGAGAAGTGTCTTGGATTTTGGACTCAGTCTACAGTCAACACGTCAGTCCCTCGTGGCAGAGACATAGCTGAGGCATTGAAGAGATTCAGGCAGCAGATTTTGAAGTCAGTGGGTCCCTCCCAGTAACTGACCACCTGTCTTCTTCTCCTTATTCTTCTCTTTTCTTCCCATTCTTTTTTTTCCCGTTTTCTTTGTAATAGGTTGAGGTATTACGATTGGCAGTCCTTAACTATTCTTCGGTTAAAAGAAGCGGTTACAAAGAGTAACCGATTTGTAAGCTATATAATGGCCTCTCTACGCCATTCTAAAAAGGAGGAAGAACTTGGGATATTTTCTGTAAGTGTAAATAGATCATAAATAAATCAATACAGAAGGGCTTTCCATTCTTTGTCTATCTGATCTCTGTTATCCCTAAGCTTTCACTTAATTTTGTGAAGATCATTTGTCTCTAGTTAGTTAGTCTCGCTGATTGCATACTTTCCAATTTTGCAAGCATGGTGATCTTGTATAACCAAGAAGGAACTTTGTGTCTTTGATTAATGAATCTGAAGAATGTTATTTACAGAACTTTGTGTCTTTAAATTTCATCTTATTCATATGATGCAAATGATCTTGTTTCAATTCACTGTAACTTCACATACATAGAGAATTATTCTGTTATCTATAATTCTGCATGTTGCCTTTCTGCTCATTTTCGTATTTCCTTTCCTCAGTCCTTTTGTAACTGATGATATTTATAGAAAAAAACTTTCTTAACATCCAAGTTCCAACCATAAAATCATGTTTTGTATATTTGTAAATAGGTTCGTTTCTGAATAAGGGAACCTCTCCCATTAAAGAGGAGGGACTTTCTGTCCCCTGACTTTTGCTCTCTGTAAAGTCCTATTTGACGACCAACAGTGAGTAACTCTATTTTGATGGTTCTTAGAAGACTGTGAAGTCTCATGACCTATCTCACATGTGTGGGAAAGTTAGAGGAGGTTTAGCAGGTCAGACTTTACATGTACAACTACAAAAGAGAAATGAGGTGCATGGAGGTCTAAATAATGGAGTTAAGTATCCAAATTTGGTAGAAAGCATCTTAATGACATTTTAGAGGTGGATCTACCAATTTCCAATTGATATCATATCCCTAAGTACCTACTGCTACAACCCAAGGCCAATATAGACCTAATTTGCATGGTGTGTTATATAGGGAAGTCCAATTCCATACAAAGGAGTAAGGCATGATATTTTGGTCGATTTGATTACTTCATAAAGGGTCTTTAGATCACTCATTTAATTTTATGGTTTCAGGAAAAACTCAAGATATGACAAGGTTTGCATGAATGAAGGTGTAATGTCCCCTTTTTCTCCAAAATTGAAGACCATTCAAATTTCTGGGCAGTGCTACTTCGTGGCCTAGAAGAGGAAAATAAAAAAAGAAGAAGGTTACGATTTAATATTTAACTATTGTATAATATTTTATAAAATAAATATAATTATAAGTATGGGTCAGCCTAGGTGGAGAAATTAGCATGAAAATTCATAAGGAATATGAAAAGTCATAAGAAGATGAAGAGTCGTGACTCTTGGCCTTTGGCACAAAGCATGAAATTTTTATAAATAGGGGGTATAGGATTCATTTGTGATTATGACTTATCATTTGTAATTTCTGGAATTTGAGATGAAACTCTCATTTCTTGTCAACTAGGATGTAAACTCCATTTGAGGTCTTTTGATGGACGAAAACCTCTCATTTGACTTTAAACAATTTGTATTTTATTGAATAATATCAAGTTGAGGATTATTTTATGAAATCTGATTTACATGGTGCATATTTCAGTAAATGCGACTTGCTTATGTGGTTATATTTAATAATTCTGAGTAAATAAGCTGAGTTATTTCACCCAAATCTGATCCCTTGGTTCTAACAAAGCATAACCTTCATTTTTCACACATTTTCATATCAATTTAAGGCCAAATCAAATTAAATTAAAGTTCTGCAATTTGACAGTCCACCATTAAATTCTAGATTTGTATATTTTACCCATATCAATTTGATTTGGGTCAAAATCCAATTCAAATCTTGGAAATTGATTTGAGGATATTTAGGAATCGTTTCTAATTGAATTGGCTTCATAATTTGGTGAATTTCCTTTTTTGCTACAAATTTACAGTCTATTATAAATTCATATCAGAATTATAAAAATTTAATAATAACCCCAATCGGGTTATTAGAGAAGGCTAGTAGAATAAATAGGCCTAATTCAAGAACTAACATGAATGAAAGTATATAACTGTAAGAAGGGTATAAACACCTTGTGCTAGATAAAATGAAGTGTTCTAGGAGAGTTGGGAGTGAGCATGAATCTATGTGATGTTTTGAGCCTAATACCATAGGCCTACCTATATCTAACCTTGTGTTTGAATTGAGAATGTCTGGATCCATTGAGTGAATGGTCTTAAGAGTGAAAAGTAGGTGTAAGAAGTATGATGGAGGCTTATGAACCATGGAGTTATGAAAAATATACAAGGGATATCCTTTGGATCTTTTCTTTCACATGGATGTTAGTACTAATTTAGTTTGGCATGATAGAGTAATATAGCTTGAACACAAGCTGAGTATGTTGCGTATACAATCTGTCAATGGAGTATGAAGAGATCCTCAAGACAAGTTGAGGGAGAGAGAGCAACATGAAAAATAGTTGCTCATGTGTTGAGAAAGCTTTTACATGATACAAAGTAAGTATGTCCAACTCTTGATGAAAGGATAAGGTAAATAGAAGGTAAGCTGTCATTATTGCAGAATAAAGTGAAGTTAGAGTTTATGACTTGCACCATTTTTGGTCTCAGAGTAGGTTTTATCTTATTAGAATATTTTGATTACAAACATTTATAGAAATTGATATTGATTGATAGTGTGAAGGTTATTGTTGAAAGCATGGCAAAGATTGAGAAGCCATTATTGCAGGGAATCATGAATTTGATCCAAGAGGGAGTAATGAGGAAGATGAATAACATGATGAATGAAATCAGTGATCTAGGCACAAGGATGAAAATCATAGAGGTAGTGTGTTCATATTGGGAGAAGTCAGATAATGGAGGTGATGATCACAGGCATGGAGAGTCATTGTTGTTAAGGAGAGTCCTTATACAACCATAAGTCAAAGCTCAGGAGCCAGTTTGCATGAGAAGCCTCTTCAGAACAAGATGCAAGATAAGAGGCAAGTGTTGTAATTTCATTATATACAATGGAAGAACTGATAATATTGTGTCTAAAGAAATGGTTAGTAAATTGTGTTTAAAGAGGTTAGTTCACCCTACACCTTACAGAGTGGCATGGGTTTAGAAGAACCATAAAATTCTTGTAAATGAGCAATGTAGAGTACCTTTTAAGATTGGAAGTCTACATGATGAAGTATTATGTGATGTAATGCCTATAGATGTTTGTCATTTACTCCTAGGCAGGCCATGGAAATATGATAGGAAGGTGGTGTATAATGGTAGGTTGAATAAGTGTTTTATAACAAAGGATAGAATAGAACATGTTTTAGTGCCTTTGATGGACCATCATGCAGGTATTGAAAGAAGAAGCATGGTATTTGGTATAAAGTAGTTTGTTGAGAAGACCAAGAATTAGGTCTTAGCCTACATGAAAGATGAAAGTAAAGTTGATGACAGAATGCAACAATATCAAGAAGTACAAGTGAAGCTTGATGAACAAGCCCAAGAAAGGCTTAGAGAGACCATGAAGGTCATGAAAGGAAAAGAGAGTAAGGACAAATGAGGTCAGTTTAGTCACCTGGGAAAGTGTGAGATAAGGGAGTTAACTCAGATAAGAAAAGAAGAATAAAGGACTTGGAAATTATTCCTAGAAGATCTTATGAAAGATCATGAATAATAGGTGAAGAGAGGACACAATAAAGTGTCATGAGAATGAAGAAAGAAAACAGGTCATTTGAAGACCAAAATAATGAAGATGACGGTCAATCAGTCCTTATACAAAGAAAAAAACAAGGAAGAATACAAGTCAACAAGAAGGAATGAAGAAGAATTCAAGAAAAAGAGGGATATTTCTCAAGGAAATCAACAGTGTCTTGATGAAATCACCATAAGTGATGAAGAACAACAGAGGAAAGTGAAGGAACAAGATTTAAAAACAAGCCTAGAAGAGACTACATGTGGTAAACAAGTGAAGGATATGCATGGAGAAACCAAGGAGGTCAAGAAGCCTCTGATTTTTTGATCTAAGTATGTGTTAGTTTGTGTGAATGCAGGTTGTAGTAGTCATTTGCCAAGAATGGTCATGAATGGACCAAGAACAAGTGAAGACAATCAAAGATGGGACAAAGAACTATTCCTAGGGACCTCTAAAGGTCTAAAAGTTTCTGTTCAAGAGGCTAAAACATACAAAATGAAGGGAAATTTCAGTCAAGGCATGATGAAAGAAGAAGACTCAAATGAAATGACATCATGGAGTATGACACAAGACCAAGAAACAATGAGAATATTTTAAGAACTTAGACAGTTCACATGGTTGTTGATGAATCAAGGCAAGTTGTCAAGCAAAAGGGAGTTGTGCATAGGACAATGGAATGGAAAACAGAGCCTAGCACAAGCAAAGAAAATGATAGAGAATCAAGTCAGCCACCAACCATAACAAGAAGGTACATATAATGTCTTCCATGAAAATGGTTCCAAATTCCAAGAATATTGCAGAGGTTTAGTCATATGTGGTGCCTTAAAAAGGTTGCTAATTCCTCTAAAAAAAATTATAGAGGTACAAATGAACAAGTATGAGCAGACAACTAGCCAATATAATGGAGCAATATTAGTTGAAAGAAGGCAAATATGTGAAATGAAGAGTACACTGATTAGAGCTAAACATAAAGAAAAATATGGTTGTTTAAAGAGTATATGTTATACGACTGTGAATTATTGCAACTTGGATGAAGATATCTACAACAGAGACATCAACAAAATGGAGAGAGCAAAACAAAGTATGGTGAACAAATCATCAAAGACGAACATGATGAGAGAAGCCCCTACAGGATATAAGGAAGGTCAAGGACCAAATACCCTAACAAGAATGAAAGAAATGCAACAAATTAGTCATGAGAAGAGCATAATTGAAAGATTCAACAAGAAAATGAAAAATGATAAGCAAAGGTCATACAGGAATATACTTGTTGAGAATGATTACGTGGTAAAAAAGGTATTTTATAGTACTAAAATGATTATACATAGTAGGAAGATAAGAGTATTGATATTCTCTAGTGCAAACTATTGGTTTCAGGAGGATGTGATAGTGGAAAACTCAGAACTTCAAAAGAAAAATCCTAAAAATCCTTTTAGTGATGGTAAAATGCAAGGAAGGAGACCAAAATTCAGAAGGTTATGGCCTAATACACAGAACATTATGCAAAATTTATTTTTGGAGTTATTTCTGAAAACATACTCTCCTTTTACATCAATTCAATGATCAAAAAAATTCTTGTAAAGCTTTTAAAATATTGTGAAACATTCAAAACATCCATCATAGGGTTAACCAGAGAGATCATAATGTTTGTACATTTCATCAAACACTTTGAAAATATCCTTATTTCTACAATTAGTCTTATGAGATTCTATGAAAATGATCAAATTATAATATTTAGGTATGTACATGAATTAAGGATGCCATTTAAAAACTGGAATTTCATAGTTTTCTCCTTTTAAAATCAAATCTACTAAACACATACGAAAAAAATATAGGTTTTTCATAGGATGGAAAATGACATGGAGCATGTAACTGCCATATTTTCTTACTAATATTTCTTTTTTCAGCCCCGTAAATCTATATAAGGATTGCTTTCTGGTTTTACATTAAATAATGACTCTAAATCTAAAAAATAGATTTAGCTCCATTTCTCTACATACCCTAGGCATGAAAATATTACTTTCAAAAATTGTAAATGCCATCTAAAAATATTTAAAAAAAGAAAATTTTAGAAGAAAAATAAATGATAAAGAATTTAATAATATGGTTAAACCCTAGATGAATTCCTTTTAGAAATTTGTTCCCTTCCTCCTCCAATCATTTTCCCAAATATGTATAGAGGTTTCATGCATTCCATATTTTTCCAGCTCTTCCCATAGTCACCTAAATACCTTGAAATATTTTTTTACATATCCATGTTCCCTTCCATGGAATTTGTTCTATTATTCTCCTCCCACTCACCCTATATCTCCCTCCATCTATGATGGCGGATAGGGCTTCTACCGGGTGCTCCATTGATATGTGTGGGTGAATAATAATTACATGTGTAATTATTATCTTGGTGAATTTGAGTTAGTAAAATAGTAAATAATAATTACTAGGGTAATTATTATTTAGTAAGTTAGTGATTTGGTATTTAGTTGTTATATTAAAAATACTAATAACAAATATATTGTTATGTCAGTTTCAACAAACTTGCATAGAAACATTTGAGAGGTTATAGTTACCTCCCAATTCATAGGAGAGCTATTACCTATATATGTGGATTTATGTAGTAATGATTTAAAAATGAACGAATACAAATTATTGTTGTGTATTAAATTAATTGTAAATTATTTCTTCTTCTGTGATCTTTTTGCAACTCCATTTGGATCATCCTCCACACCTTCCTCATATTACTAAGTGGGACGAATTAAAAAGGCTAATCAAAAAGTAGTTCTATCATATTTTTTATGAGGAATAGAGGCCCATGTATTAATAGTATCACAAATAGAAACAAGGCCAAAACATGCCCGGATACACTGGTGAGTTCTGAAAGAAATTTTTCCAGATGGGTAAAGATGTAGCAGACCGGGACCTTGTAATGAAGTACATTGGTTGACTCCATAACCACTTAAGGAGACTCGTTCTCTTGGCCAAGCCCACGGATGTAGATGAGGCTTATTCTTAAGCCCACTATTTAGAGATGGACAAGAAAAATATTTCATCTACCTCTCAGCATGTTTCAAGCAAACAAGGTGACACCAAGCAAAAGGAGAAAGGAAAAGGGAAAGGTAAAAAAAATGCTACTTCCATTTCTAAGAAGGATACTAAAGTTCAGTGTGGGTATTGTGATGGTGGCACTCATTTTGAGGAAAAATGTTAGAAGCTCCACCTAGAATTACTTCCCTTCAAAAATAAGAAAAATAATAAGGCCATGGCTGCCCTCTAGGGAGAGGACGTATTTTGCAGCAAAGAGGTGGATGAGACTATGTGTTGTACCTCCATCCTCGGAGAGGTATGCTAGGGTAATAAAAATGTTGTTAAGGAAAAGGAACTAACTAATATATTTCATCTAAAAATGCAAGTGAAGAAAACTAAGGTGGATGCTCTTTTTGATACATGTTCTCAAGCTAATTTGATTAGTAAATAATTAGTGGACATACTAAAGTTGGAAACTTACAATCACCCAAGTCCATATTTATTGGGTTACGCAAAGAAATGTGTAAATATCAAGGTTTCCAAACAATGTAAAATCAATTTTGGCATTAATAAGACATTTATTGATGAAGTTATTGTAGATGTTGTTCCTCTTAATGTGTGATGTGTAGTGTTTGGCAACCCATATTTATATATCAGGAATGCTATCTTCATGAGGAGAGCCAACCAATACCATTTGGTGAAGGATGGTAAGAGCCACATCATTTCATTCTTTTTAAGAGACTCAAATATCTCTTTGGTAAGTGCCAACGAAGCCCGAAAGCTTATTAATGCCTGTGTTAAATTTACATTACTTCTTTTGAGGGGTATGCCAGAAGATGATATTGTTGCATCTAAAATCACTTATAGCTTGTTTTCCAATAAAGAGAAAACAAAAAAACAATTCATGTTTTGAGATTACCATGCAAAGATAACAAAAAAATGGAACTAGAAGTCCACAAAGCTTAGAAATTCATTAAGAAAATTCAGCAGATACACCTTCAGGTACATGAGAGGTTGAAAGAGTCACAAGCCAAGTACAAAGCACGACATGATCTGCATAGGGTTGAGCATTCATTCCTTGTTGGAGACAAGGTATGGTTATACTTGAGCAGAGAAAGACTACAAGGAAAAGATAAGAAACTAAAGCCTCTTCGATATGGCCCATTTGAGATTTTGGAACAAGTGGGTAAGAATGCATTTTACTTATATTTTCCTCCTTATATGAGTATCTTCTCAGTTGTGAATGTCAAAAATTTATGTCTCTTTGAGCCCTCCATATTGGATGAATAAGGAGAGGGAGCATTGCTACCGTATATTGAGGATCTTTCTCCAGACAGTCAACTAGAATTGGAGGAAGATGTGGTTTTGCAATGGAAAGAGATAACGACACAGAGAGGAGCACATGATAGGGGTTGATTGGATCGAAAGGCCAATTTCCTACTAAGGCCAATTGGTATTCTAAAGAATATGTGTGGAAGAAAGTTCCTCACCTCATCCATCCTTGAAGATTTTAGGGACTTAAAATCCTCAAATTGGGGAGGTATGATCCAAAGATAGATATGAAAATACCTAATTCTATGTATTATTTATATTTGATACTTGCAGTATAAATTCTCAGCATATTCTTTCTTTAGGATATGGTCTAGTCAAGCCGAGAATGATCCAGACACCTTCAAATGACATCTACATACCATCATTGTTTTGTTTAGGAAGTTTTCTAGGTGACGGTTTTGTAACTTCCTCAACAGTTATGTAACTGCCACTCTTCATAGAGCGGTGGTTGCAAAACCACCTCAGTGGTTATGCAATTGTTGTTTATAGGGACTGGAGGTTATGCAACTGTCAGTCTGTCTTCACTAACGGTCTTGTCTTGGATGACCCCATAATTTGGAAACTCAACAATTGCAAATGGTAATGCTTCTAAGCAGTTTGGTTTGTCTTTCCATCCATCGTTGGGCAGAGAAACTATAAATATGAGTTTTATTTTTCATACTAGCAAGTGATTTTGATTAAATTCAAGTGTGAGCAAAGAGAAGTTGGAGTTCTTTCTTGTTTTGTTCATTAAGAGTGATTTTTTCATTGTTGAGAAGTTGTGAGGAAGAAAATACAATTAGAAAGAGTACAAATCCTTCTTGAAGGCTGATTATTGGAAATACTTCGTATTTCTAGAGAATTATATAGTGAGAGGGAAGCAATTTTATTACCCACTGGTGTTTTTCCCACCTTGGGTTATCCAGGATAAATTCTTGTGTTTCATTTTCCTTATATCTCTTAATTCGCATTATAGTTGTGATTATTTCATGCGCATTATATTGGTTAAATTGAACTTATTCAATTATCACTACAAAATATTTGTTAATTGTTAAAAAAGAGGAAATTTACGGATCAAAGACATTTTGATTCTTATTTTTTATGTTGATGATCTTGCCATCACAGGCAATGGAGATGTTGCAATTCATAAGGTAAAACCAAATTTATGTGTTACTTTTTACATGACTGATTTAGGCCTCCTTCACTATTGTCTTGGTGTATAATTTTAGTAACATACTCACTTGAATTTCATTTCTCAAGTTAAGTATGCCACAAAACTCTTACAGAAATTTCAGATGTATGATTGCAATTATTCTTCTACACCTATAGAGGTCAGGCTAAACTCTCATCTCATGATGATTCACTACTGGTTAATGAATCATTATACTGATAGTTGGAGGCTAAATTGATATATCTCACAACTACACGACCAAATATTTGTTTTTCTTTTAGTTATCTTTGTCATTTCTTTCCTAAACCAAAAATCATTCATTGGGGAGCAGTAAAACGATCTCTAAGATATGTCAAAGGAACTCTTGACTTTGGAATTCTATAGCAGAGAGTTGTAAACTTCATATTGATTGGCTATACCGACTATAATTGGGGAGGATCAGTTGATACTTGGCGATCCACTATTGGATTTATCCTCTTTTGGTTTAGGAGTTGTTTCTTGGCAGAGTAAGCTTCAGCCCACTTTAGCCATCTCATCTACTGAAGCAGAATACAAGGCTGTTATTAGTACAAGTTGTGAAGTAGTATGGATTTGTCAGATTTTGATTGATTTTCAGTTTCCTTGAGATACTTCTACACCTCTCTCACTCTTTTGTGATAATCAAGGTGTTATGAAGATGACAAAGAATCCTATCTATCATGTCTAGTATAAACTTATTGAGATTCATCATCATTATATTCAACAGTTAGTTGATTTAGGTGATATCTCTCTTCATTTCTATCATTCAGAGTAGTATGTTGATGTAGTGACTAAACCTCTTGGTCCTTTATTGTTTTTCAAGTTTAGAGATAAACTTGGAGTTGTTTTCAGGTTAGTAATTAAGAGGGGGTGTTGAACATGCATAGTAGTTTTGTTCGGTTATGTAGTTTTACCTGCCTATAACTAATAATTAAATGTAATCACCTTTTCCTTTATAAATATACTCTTATTGTGTCCATTCCAGCAGTGTAGGTGTGTCTTATTTTCTCTTTCTTAGTGTTTCTTCTACCAACATACGTGTCCTTCTATATTTTTTTGTTTTTTCGTTGGATGGTGTCAAATTATTTTCAACTTGTACATGTTGATTTTGAAGGAAAATAGAATTGTGGTTTGCATATTGTTGTCTAAGACACTTCTTGATATGAAAAATTGAGCTAGCATTTTGGGTGTATTATGGTACATGGATACTTTTATTTTGATTATAAAGGTGTAAGTGAGATTCAAAAAAAGTTTGAAGGAAATAAAATTGGAATCATCTCAAGACTTTCATGCAAGCAAGAATTTGTGAATATTGCAATAATTCATGATGGATCTACACCAATGTCTATATTCTATAAAACTTTTGATGCCGCTGAAAACAGTCAGGTCTCAGCAAACAAAGATACATGAGAATATGATTTGGCTTTCATTTTTTGGCTTATAATTTGATGACTTTGAAATATAGTTGGCAAGATCTTGTCATATTTTTTCTTTACATTTTTAAAATATTTTGTCTTACCATTTGGGATTTTTCCCCCAGTATTTATCATAGTTCAACTATAAAAATAATTTGAAACAATACAAATGAAAACTCAAGTAACTCAATACAAACTCTCTATTATAAAGACAAACCTTACTATATCAAATTATCAACTTAGAAATAGATTCAAAATCTTTAGCAAAGTTTTGGCTTTTGAAAGTTATTTAGAATTATCTGGTTTATATTAATGCAAATGTGACGAAAAGTACAAGGAACAATAGTTGTATACTTAGAGAGTTAACAAAGATAATTTTCATTGCATGTCCCATCATTTTTGCAAGGTACTAGATTTGAACATTTGCATAAAGTGATTTTTGTAAGGTACTAGCTATGAACATTTGCATAAAGTGATTTTTGTAAGGTACTAGTTTTGAACATTCACATAAAGTAATAAGCATGTGTCATCTCAAATGTGAGAAATAATAAATATTATGATCATTGTACCTCCCATCATTTTTTTGTAGTACTAGGTTCAAACATTTACACAAGAGTGATAATAGGAAATCATCACCATCTTGGACAACAGATAGATATGTTTGAAGTAAAAACAAAATTATATTTCAACATCATTTTACAAATCCAATATAATTTCACTAGCTCTCAAAGAAAAAGACAAAAAATGGTGATATTTTTGTTATTGAAATTCTCCAGGAATAGTTTGATGTTGGTTCACTTTAATTATTCAGATTATGAATAGTGAATGATTATGTTTTCATTTAAATTTTCATTTCCCTAATAACATTATTGGATAGAGGGGTCTAGTTGATAGTTGAACTGTTGATTCTTTAGGTTCCTAATGATCTCATTTTGTGGGATGTTCATTTTTTAGGGATTGATGTCATTAATTGCATCTATTTTCGTGGTATTATTTATTTAGTCCTATATGAGATTAGGCCTTTTTTGGATTCATCTTTCATGTGAGCTAGAATATTTAATATTGGGAATTTATATTGGAACTTTTATTTATATTTTACCTAATACTATCAACTTAAGTAATTGTAGTAATGTATGTAAGAAATATATGTATAAACTCATAAAATAGAATTAATGCTTGTGGAATCTAAAGTTATAATGAAAAGGGAAAAAATGATCGACAATGGACAATTTTTACTTTCAAAAAAATGCTTTTGAGAAAAAACTAAACAGATAAATATCCTTATTTCATTAACTCAAACCATTCACAATCCAATAATGTACTTAGTGCAGTAGATAACAAGGGGGCATATTAATGGCTTACTCAAACATAAATTTTTAGAGTTACAAGAACAAACCTTAAGCATACACAACCCAACGTACAACATGAATATGATACTACTATCCGTCAATGGACTTCATCATTGAATGTGCATTAGACTTAGACAATTCCCTCTCAACAAGGTCTCATTATTCTTTCTGTTTTTAGCAATTGCTTCATTGAACTTTTATTTCCTATTTCTTCACTTCTTGTCAAATTGCTACCACCTCTCTTGCAATTTGCAAATTGAAATTATTGCCCCTTTGATCCATTATGGATATCCCAACTATGGAAATGTATCTTTGAATTCCAAAGGTGTTTGGAAACACATTAATACTAACATTCTAAAAATTATGGGTAGTTTCATGTGCGCAAAGAATGTGGGTGGTTTCCTATTTTTTGCTTTGTGGAGACCTAGATAGCCAATTGTGACTCCTCTCACATTCCTTTTCCTAGAAAATGGTTTATGTGAGTTGCAATGGAACTTGTTAAAGAACTTCCATCACATGTGACTAAGTTTCAAGATGTCAACTTTCCTTGAACACACAATGTTATGAGTGCACTTTGTTTTTGGTTGGTGCAAGATTGTTTGTGGGCTTGAATTATCTTGCATCATACACATCAAGTAAGTGAAATGAACCATGAACTTTAGCGCATATATTCCATGAATTGTTGGATTTAAATTTCAAGTTTACCAACTTCAAATGCTTCCATCTATGTTGTCTCTTCCATTGTCTTGTTCTTCTATTTCACTAAATACTCACACTTCTCTCATCTTCTTAAAAACTCACGATTTTATTTCTTTCACCATATCTTATTTGATCTTTTCTTACACCTATTGTACCTAAGATTCCATTGACAAATGTGAACCCCTCCATCTCCATTTGTTTATCCCTCATATAAGGGTGGTACAAATCAAAACCATTGATTTAAAAAGAGCTATGGATTTTGCCTTCAAGGATTTAAAAAATAAGTGCATTATTGTTTATTTGGATGATCTTACTATTTTTTATAAGAATAGGGAAGACCAATTTCAACACCTTAAGTTGGTTCTCCAACAATGTAGAGATCATGGAATTCCACTTAATCCCAAGAAGTTTGTGTTCAAAGTGACTGAGGGAAACGTTTTTGGGCATAGTGTCTTAAGAGATGGAATCAAAATAGATACATAGTGAGTAAAAATTATTCAAAAAATTTCTCTTCCTACAAGTAAGAAAGTTGTTCACTGTTTCTTTGGAAAAATCAATTTCCTTAGAAGATTTATCCCAATTTTTGTTGAGTTGATTAGAAGTATGGTAAAAATGATTGAAAGAGAATAAGTATTTTCACTGGAGTTCAGAGGGAAATAAGGATTTTGAAGAAATAAATAAGGATATTGTAACAACCCTTGTTCTGGTTTTCCTTGATTTTGATAAGGACTTTATCATCTATTGTTATGCTTCCAAACACACCTTGTCTGTCATCGTAGTTCAAAATAATTTTCAAGGGCATGAAGAGCCAATTGCTTTTATGATTTATGTCTTGAAGTCTCATGAATTGAAGTACTCTCAACTTGAGAAACATGATTTTGTTGTAGTTAAGGATGTGAAACAATTCATATTTTATATTCATAACTCCCACTCCACTGTATTTGTTCCTGATACAACTGTAAAATCCATCCTAACTCAACAAGAGTTTAGGTCTACAAAGGGTAATTAGATTGCAAAGGTTCAAGAGAATGATCTAGAAATCAATACAAATGATTTGGTCTGAGGACGAGGATTGTGTTAACTAATTGTAAAAATTTCAAAAGGAGATTCAAGTAGCAATGAAATTGTTGAAATACCCACTATTCTTTTCTTAAGCTCCAAAAATGAATGGTATTCAAATGTTGCCCACTTCCTCACATATTGTGAATGTCCCGAACATCTTAGTGCTAAAGAAAAATGAGCCATCAAACTTAGAGTTGATAAAATTGTTCTTTTGGGCACCTCCCTTTTTAACAAAGGAATTGATGGTCGTTTCTTAAGATGCGTGGATAAGTTGCAGCATAAGCAGTTGTTAATAGATTATCATGATCAAGCTTGTGGAGGGCACTTCTCTTCCTTCGTAACAACTCACAAGTTTCTAGGGTAGGTTACTACTGGCCAACCATTTTTAAAAATGCAACTAAATGGGTCTCAAAGTGTGATTCTTGTCGAACTTTTGCTGGAA
This sequence comes from Taxus chinensis, assembly GCA_019776745.2. Lineage (NCBI taxonomy): Eukaryota > Viridiplantae > Streptophyta > Pinopsida > Cupressales > Taxaceae > Taxus > Taxus chinensis. Next base: position 896,033,713 of record CM034151.1, read on the forward strand.
GACCCAAGTTGGCCACTCTTCCATTGAAACTCGTTGTGATTAAGGAACCTTTTCAACAACGGGGATTAGACTTCATTGGATCCCTCAATCCAAAATATAGTGTAAGGCACACTAATTTATTAATTGCAGTGGACTATTTCACAAAGTGGGTGGAAGCCATTCCGGTGAAGAAAACTACTTTTGAGGTTGTCTATAACTTTATCAAGGATAATATTTTGGTTTGATTCGAAGTTCCCAAGAAGATTGTAATAGATAACACCCCCAAATTTTCTTCCTATAAACTCGTAGATTTATGTTATGGTTATGGAATTTCCCTTTCTCATTCTTTAGACTACTACCACAGGGAAACGACCAATCTAAATCAACCAACAAGAAATTGGTATCTATAGTCAAAAAACTTGTTGATGAATCACAATTGAATTGGAATAAGAAACTATATGTTTCTCTTTAGGATGGTCGAATAAAACCTAAGAGGGCTATCTGAATGTCACCGTTTCAGTTGGTCTATGGAATGGATGCTTAGTTTCCAGTCACTATTGAGTTATCAGCCTTACACCTAGCTAAGACAATTGAAGATGAACAATTCAAGGATGCTTTAGAAAAGAGGATTATTTACTTACAAATGTTGGAAGAAGAAATCATTCATGTGGTTGATGGCATCTCAGCTCATCAATAGAAGATCAAGCAACACTTTGACAAGATGGCTAAATCCCACGACTTCCAAGTTGGAGATATTGTTCTACTTTGGGACAAGAGGAGAGAACCTCGCGAGATCCATATGGTAAGTTTGAGTCACTTTGGCTTGCCCCATTGTGGATTCAACTTTTTGCTAGAGAAAATACTTATTATCTGGACTATGGATTAGACTTATATTCCATTGCCATATAGTGGACAGTACCTCAAGTTGTTCAAGTCTTGAATAGATGTCAGTCCCTTATACATAGTCTTTGTTTTGGTTTTGTTTGTGTGTGTTTGTTTTCCTTTCCCCGTTGTTTTGGTTCTCTTTTGTATACTTGTATATACTTTTCCCAATGGATATCCACTAGTTTTGTGAACCAATAGATTTTGAAGTTCTTTTCTGTCTTGTTTATACTTTTTGTCAAGCCAAAGCCAAGCTCTAGAAAGAGCCAATTGTTTTCATGGACCCTAAAAACATGAAAAATGTGAAAAATTTGAACTTTTTGTCTAGTTGTTTACTTCTCTTGATTACACTTATCTTGTTGATGCCAAAAAAGTGAGGAAGAGTTCAACAATTATTCAAAATTGGAATGTTTTAGTTCAAATTAGATGGATTAGAATTCTGTGGAACAGTAGGAACAGTTCCTTTGTTCCTCGTGTTCCTTGCATTACTGCTTAGGCCACATCCTTGGTCTGATCAGGTAAATCAAACTTTTTTTGAACCAATTGAATAGTTCTTAAGTTCCTTATGTTCCCCAATTCCCTGTAAGACCCGAATCGCCGCATTCCATTACTCTCATCGGTTAGATCGAAAGATATAGGAACTTTTGGAACAGTTGGAACGAGTTCCTTCAGGCCTTCAGTTCTCTGCATGCCCATTTTTTCTGCATCCATCCCTCTCATCGGTCAAATCGGTGAATGCAGGTGCTATGGGAACTCATGGAACTAGTTCCTTATGTCCTATTTGCCGATAACCTGATATACCCCCACTATATTGAAGTTGAGATTTGTTCCGTTAGTTTTTCCCACATCCGTCATGAATGACTAAAAGTAAACATAGGTAAAATAGTGTTAAAGTGTGTTCCCACAGGCTCATTTCCACCCTATTCATCAATTTATATGTTAAGAGAGGAGTTTGGACTGTTAAACCTGAGCTTTATATAAATTCATCCCCCACTCTATTCACTCTCACTTTTACAAAGACTTGTCTAGTACAATGTTGTTTCTATCCCTCCTCCTGCACATGAAAGAACATTTTAGCTCATGACTTCCTCATTTCCTATCCAAATTCAAAATTTCCATGTGCGTTAGGGCCGTTGTAAATTTTTCATCATTTTCATCCAAAAGTTGAGTGGTTTTATCCTAAATTTATCAATTTTGATGGTTATTTGAGTTTTGTATCCCTTCCCCTCATAATCTCTTCAAAACTCAGTGAAAACTCATTGTGTTTCCCTTATTCCTACCCAAACTCTCATCATGAGGTTCAAATATGTTGGGTACAAGCATATCTCCTCTTTGTAAACCTTTGTGCATGAGATAGGTGAAAGTGATGTGAGAAATGGATTTAGAATATTTTTGGACTAGGATAAGAGATAACCCAACCCCATTGGCTCAATGTGTTAGAGATAGTGGTTTGGCTCATGCTTTTGGTTTCCCTAACTCAGTTGAGTGCACTGACATTGTCCTAGCTTGTGCTTCTAGTTTTGATTCATAGACAAAATATCTAAAAGATCCCCAACAATAAGTCATTGGTCAACTTGATGCCCACCATATTAATGTAACCTTCGGTGTTCCCACTTTTCAAGACTCAAAAATCTTAACCAGGGCAGAAGCTCAAAGATTGTTTGGCCTCAGTCCAAATAAATACAAAACAATGATTTCTAAGACATGACTGAGAGTTAAAAGAAAGGGGCCATCTAAATTACCCAAAACTCTCTATAGAATTGACTTATTAGAGGAAATATTTGATATAATAACACTGTTTGCAAGGGTAATGTGTCTGTCATCAACTAACAAATTTTAGAATTGGATGAGCGTGTATATCAGCATAATTTGTGAAGGCTCACAACACATGAACTAGGAAAATATGATTTGTGAAAATCTAAATCACCAAGTCACCCAGGTTCACCAGAGGAAAACATTCGATATGACATCATATCTAATGTATACTATAACAAGGTAAAGAATATGAACGGGCTTAACAAGTTAAGACAAGAAGCAAAGCTCAACTATATATGATTTTTTATACTCAACTCACCTATGAGAACATCCAAAGTCATCATAGGAGAGTTAATGATGCCTTCACCATGTTCTTGGTAAGATTTCTTGAAGGGAATGTGACTAATAGGGTTTCTCAAGAAGGTAGGAAAATAATTTCAGCCTATGGTATCTTGTTTATAGAGCTCAAGAAGTTCTTCATTCAAACAACTGGGATCGAAGGAGCACTATACAAACTTCCAATCTACTACAATAAGATGTTTTGGTCGAACTTTGTAGGCAACTAGATGTTCTTCATAGAACTTGTAGAGATAAGAAGATTTTAACCGTCCAATTTCCCACCACTTTGGGGAATTATACATGTAGATCAGCGTTGTATGCTCAGAGTTTTAAAAGAACCATCTTTGCATTTAATTTACGCTCATAGCAGAAAAGGGATTTTTTTATAGCAAGAGCTTCATTGCAAACAATCTATGGATGACATACTATCACTTGCCAACATTTGAGGATTAATAGGAGGATTGTGTTGTTGAAAATGAATTCAGGATAAGATTATTTGGTAGACTATCACTGCAGCAAATCAAGGATTTCATATTGTATACAGTCCCTGAAGGAATGATTGACGACAGTTCTAATCCTCTATAAAATACGTAAAATCTATTCAGTATATTCCTTTTCCCAGTATTGACTGGTCCCAAAAGGAGAAAGATAGCCCTGATGATCTGAATACTCATGTGTTCATAAGAACAAGGTATTGGTTCAATAGAAAATTTAAGGAAATCAAGGAATCTGGTGTCACCCAGATTTCATCTCAAAATCTGCGACCACCATATCCGAATTTTTTTTGTACTTTTAAAATAATGGGTCGTTTTGTGTTTTTATTGCCTTAAAGTTCTTGTATTGCGTCAAGATATTCCCAAAGAGCCATATTATCCTTTTTCGCCAAATACCCAGATGCCTGAAATTGTTATATTCTGTCGTCAGGGTTTGTCTACGGGAAATTTGTATTTAATTGTTTTGAGCCCCATATAAGGCTATTTGTGCTCCGTTTTAACTCTGTTATGATCGAACATGTCATTATTCCTATGCACCAGAAGGGTTTTAACTTGGAATAAGTTTTGGGCTTTATTTGTGACTTTTGGCAATTTTTTGTGTTTTTGTGTTGTCCCGTTTCATTTTCTGTGAAATTTCTCTAGAACTATTCCTTTGCCGAGTAAGAACAATTTTTGTCCTGGAGCAGCTAGAGAACATATACACATGTTATGCACAGAATAAGTCACCATCAGAGGTTTGGATCACTAGGAAAAAGTGAAGTCGTGCACAGAAAAGCCTCTGCGGGGTTGGGCGTATTTTTGGAAAACAGAGGATTTAAGCTGCAGTGGGAAAAATAGAAGCAACAGACAATGTGGGAATTTTTGTACCTGCCTAGTAGGGTACTTTTTCCCTTGATATAAAATTCACTTAAGCTGCAGTGGGAAAGTTAGAAGCCGCAGGCAGGCGGGAATTTATTGCCTGCCTTGCAGGGTAAAAATTCCCATAGTGAAATAAAAGAAAAGTGACTTAAGTGAAATAATGGGATTTTATTGCCTGCCTTGCAGGGTAAATAATCCCATTGTCAAAGTCAAATCACTTAAGTGGATCATGGGATTTCCGGGGCTGCCTTGCAGGGTAAAGAATCCCATTGTAAAAAATTCTTAAAAATAGAATTCTATTATGCAAAAAAGTGTACCCCCTTTGGAGAGATAAAGGCAACCTTAAGTGGATTAAATTTATTATTTCTTCTTCTAATTTTGGCGCCCAGGCATGGAAGAAAGTCAACAAAGTCAAAGGGAATAAAAGAAATAGAATTAAATGGATTAAATTTATTTTATTTAAAGGTTGTTCCCTTCATGTCAAAAAGTGCGCCCCATTTAGGATAGATTTAATGATTTTTAAAGCATTAAATCATTAAATTAAATTCTATTTTCAGTGGCTATGGTCAAGGCACACTATGAAGCTTAAGTGAAGTGAAGTGTGGATGATTAAATTGGATTAATTTAATTTATTGGATGTTTGTCCTTAAACATGCTATTTTTAAAAGAGAGAAGCATGATTTTTAATTAATTAATTGCCAGGAATAGGAAGGGAAATTATTAATTATAGAATTGTGAGAGTTATATAAGCATGGGCTGCCATAAGGGTGAATTATTTAATTCACAGGTAAATAATTGCAGCCAAGAGGAAAAGTGTGCCCCATTTGAAGAAGGATTTTACTCAGACAAAGGTGAAAACAAGGCTAAAAGCTTCCAAATTTGGTGCATGCTTTGAGGGAGGTTGATTTGTGTTTGCATAATTGTTTGCATAAGTATTACAGGTGCTAAGATGAAGATGGAAAATTTCATGCTCTCTTTATGTGTAAATTAAACATCAATTTTTGGGGCAGCAAGCTGGAAAAGTGCAGATTTTTATAATTAAAATTCATTATTCATGCTCTAGTGGCCATATTTGTCTGGATTAATTGCAGGAATTCATTACAGGTGTTTTACAAAAGAAAAGGGGCTTTAATCAATGTCCAATACATTGCATATATCCTCCAAATTTGAAGAAATATCCAGATCTACACCAGTTTTGAAGAAATCTGGCCAAATAAGAAGAAAAAGAATTATTCAGACAAAGATAGACAAAGCCATGGTGAAGAGAGATGAAAAAGAAAGAAAAACGGAGTCATGCATCACTTCCAAACTTGCAGACATAGGAGACATAGATCTAGGTCTGGAACCTCTTTCCGAATTGATTGATAGATCCAGAGCAGGAAAGACTTCACTCATACGTGCAGTTAAAAGCAGTGGAATTATCTGAGCTGCAACCTTCCCATGCACAACCCACTTGCCAGAGTTTGTTATGGAGTGCACTAGATCATACCATCCTTCATCTAGATCAGTGCGAGATGCTACGGGGAAAACAATAATTCGGTTGGACGCAGAGTTCATCAATTATTGTTTGAAGATTTCAGTGCGAAAGGTGGTGACTTCCATTAGTCTTCAGGATGCTGGCAGCAGGTGGGAGAAGCATAGAGTTGATTGTGTGAGCATAATGAATAGTAGATACATGAAGAAGCCTAGATCTCCTTCAAATTTTCCAAGAACTCTTTCGCAGTCTAATTTGGTGCAGGAGGTCGATAATATTGTCAAATTGCTATGCAGGATTAATGACGAGGTAAATACTTACACTTTCCGTACATGGATGCATGCTTTGATCAGGACCATTGAAGTCAACAAGGTTGATTCCATAATCAGTTGGTCAGAAATTATTAGCGACAACATTGGTGAGCAACTATGGAACGTGAAGCGTACTTTCAGCTTCAAAATGACTTCCTACTTGGTGCATGTTGCAGCTTCACAAGGCGTCTTTTCCAAGCTGGATAGATGTGGTATTCTTTCTAAGGACCCCATTTTCGAGTGCTACCCACAGCTTACTGTACCTGTGTGTGAGAAAGATTTCAAAGTGGTCAATGATGAATTCTTCTATGATTTCATTTGCAAGCTATAAAAAGACTTAAAGGCCAACAGGGTAAGCAAGGAAGCATGGGAAGCCGTGTCCAAGATTGGCATTCTATTCATTCAGTTTACAGATTTCATATACCTCAGGGTTACGGGATTTTTTGGAGAACCAATAAAGATGTCCAAGTATCTGAATGATAGATTGATCACCATGGAGCTAAGCAGGTAACTTGTGGAGATACATGACTTTCAGTCAAAGTGGCACAAGTCTACAGGCTTTTTCCCAATCACTGTGGGACATTACAGCTACCATAGCATTCATAGAGCTGGAGGGATGGAGATGCAGATGTTATTCAAGTATGAGCAAGATTTTTTCCCTAGCATGGCTGAACTTTCGATCCATTTGGAGTAGCAAGGAAGACGATCTCCCAGGAGTACACACATGTTCCTTCATTAGAAGATTTCTGGATGAAGTGCAAAAGTGAGTACGAGGTTAGAAAGAGATATTTCAGCAGGCTATCAGCAAAGCAAGTGTTCGACCTTGGACTAGCACGGATACCTCCGGATCTTAAAGATGATGGGAATTTGGTACTTGACACTTACCATCAAATGGGAGGAGATAAAGCCGTACTACAGGATAAGGTAGGAGGCTACCATACAATTGAAGAAAGATTTGGAGCTGTTTTGGTGAATACTTCAAATTGGTTGCTGACGAAGGGATATTGTCTTGATGAAATACTGATGAATCAAGTCACAGGAAACTTTGGAGCAGGAGATTCCCTCAAGCGGAAGCACAAAGGAGAAAGCAACAGAAGGTCTGAGAAGTTGAAAGTACACAGAAGATCTCAATCAAAGGAGAAGATCACTTCTACGACCATGGATTTAGCTCTAGCTTCTCCAGCACCCAGTACTTCACCAACTATTGCACTGCAACAGGATGCTTCCATGCCTCCACTGAATCTAGCGACATTCATCTTCTCCACTCAGCCACTTGTTCAGCACCTATTCCAGAGGAGACGTTAAAGCTGCAGATGGCAGAGTTCGAAAGGGCTTTGTCCTTGGATGATTCAGAAGATGGCAGCCATAACACTGTGGCACTTTCTGATGGAGAGGATGCAAAGCAGGAAGATGGTAGTGCACTCAGCGACTTATCATTCTCCGAGAAGTAACTTCTCGGAATGGTTGGCTTTGCAGTTGGTTCCAGAAGTGAGAATGGAGATGAACTTAGAGGAGCACGACTTAGCAGTTACTCTAGAATCTGGGCGGAAGAGACAGAAGGCCTAAAGTTGCTAAGGTAACTTCAAGGTTGATCATCGAGGATTCAGGAGAGAAGTTTGCTGAGATATCAATTCCGGCAGAAGGAAAGAAGGAGGATGAGCTCACGGCAGAAGATGTGACATTAACCAAAGTACCCCTCGGTCAAGCCACCACTGAAGGATTGAAGCAGGATACCCAGACATTGATAGATGCTCTATTCCTTAGGCTTGACAGTGAAAAGGCGGAGAAAGATGAGCTGTCAGAAGCAAGTATCTCAATTGTGTGAGATCATAGCCAAGGTTGTTAAACCTTCCATTCAGCCCATTTCAGAGCAGGTGAGTGATCATCTTATGCAGGAAATGGAGGATGTAAGCAATCAAGTAAAAGCTATTGACGAATGGAAGGATTTGATTATTGGTCAAGCTTCTGTACAACTTGGAGAAGTGCCAACCTGCCTAAAGGTTATGGATGATGCAACAAATCAGCTGAAGCAACTGATGACAAACATAGTAGACATGAATACAGTTGCTGAGAGTAACCTGAGTATTTTGGCCGAGATCAACAAGCTGTCAGGAGATGTATTGGTTGCGGAGCAGATTATACCGGATGGATCACTTCTATGAACCATGGCTTTAGCTTTAGCTATCTCTAGCACCCAGTACTTCACCAACTATTGCACCACAGTAGGATGCTTCCATGCCTCTACTGAATCTAGCGACACTCATCTTCTCCCCTCAGCCACTTCATTTAGCACCTGTTCTAGAGGAGACGTTAAAGTTGTAGATGGCAAAGTTCAAAATAGCTTTGTCCTTGGATGATTCAGAAGATGGCAGCCATAATTCACTGTGGCACTTTTTGATGGAGATGATGCAAAGCGGGAAATGGTAGTGCTACTCAACAACTTCTCATTCTCTGAGAAGTAACTTCTTAGAATGGTTGGCTTCGCAGCTGGTTCCAGAAGTGAGAATGGAGATGAACTTAGAGGAGCGTGACTTACAGCTACTCTAGAATCTGGGCGGAAGAGATAGAAGGCCTAAAGTTACTAAGGTAACTTCAAGGTTGATCATCGAGGATTCAAGCTAGGATAGAGAAGTTTGTTGAGATGTTCGACAAGTAATCAATTCTGGCAAAAGGAAATAAGGAGGACGAGCTCACGGCAGAAGATGTGATGGTAACCAAAGTACCCTTCTATTTTCAAGTTCCACCATTGAAGGATTGTAAGTAGGATATGCAGATATTGATAGATGCTCTATTCCTTAGTCTTGATAGAGAGAAGGCATTAGTTAAGATGAGCTACAGAAGTAAGTATCTCAATTAGTGTGAGATCATAGCAAAGGTTGATAAACCCTCTATTTAGCCCATTTAATAACAGGTGAGTGATCATATTATGCAGGAAATGGAGGATGCAAGCAATCAAGTAAAAGCTATTGACGAATGGAAGGATTTGATTATTGGTCAAGCTTCTGTGCAACTTGGCTGAAGTTTCAGCCCACCTAAAGGTTATGGATGATGCAGTAAATCAGTTGAAGCAACTGATGATGAACATAGTAGACATGAATGCAGTTGCTGAAAGTAACTTGAGTATTTTGGCTGAGATCAAAATAGCTGTTGGGAGATGTATTGGTTGTGGAGTAGATTGAACTAGATGGATCAGTTGAGAAGGGGAAGCAGCTGGAGTTTTTCAGTATCTTTCCGTTTGGAGATTTGTGAAGTTTTACCTAAGAGGATGCTAGGCACTTGAGAGTAGGACATCATCCTTGCCCGACAGTATCATTTCTTTCATTGAGGAGGACATGGTTGGAGGTGTTACTTCATATGTGCGGATCGTTCCTAGCAAGGTGCCTAATTCCCTAGAAGGGTCTCTTCTGATGGTACAAAAGATAATTGATAAAGCTACTAACCCCTTTCATGATGAATTCTATTAGTAGACTGGTGGCACTGCAGGAAGATATTACGAGGTTTGGGCCGAGCTTGGAAGATGTGGAAGCGTGCATCAAAGTGTTGAATGAAGGGTTGATGCAGTTTAGGACAGAGAAGGAAGCAATAGCTAAAACAGATGGAAAGATTTTAAATCACATGTTCGACAAGTATATCCAATATCAAAACAAAAAGAAGACATAAATGTTAAAGCTGGCATGACTTCTTCATCTATTCTTTCTTCTTCTACTTTCTACGTTTCCGGATGAAATTGTAAAACTTCTAAGTTATTGGTTTTGTAACCATTACTTAAATTTATGTGGGAAAATTCTATTAGTTAAGTGATACATGTGTCACTTAAGGAGAAGTTAGTGTAGGATGATTGCCAAATGTCATCTTTACTTGTTGTTTTTGTTTCAGTTCAGTTTGAGTTTTCCATTTGTACTTTCCCTCATACATTCTATAAGTAGGAGAAGAACCTCCGAGTTAATGAGGAAAATTTGTAAGCAGCAATCTTGTGTTCTGGACTTTGTGGTGAACCCTTGAGAGCCACTTGGAGCAAAGGAATAGAAAGGAGCAGGTTTCCAGAGAAGTTTGTGCCACAGTGTACTGTGTTTCTTGCTTTTAATCTTAGATCTCTTAATAAACTTTGTGTTATTTTAGATCTAGATCTATAGCTGCCTTTGTTTTAGAATTTTGTGTTTATATCTATTGGATTCTTCTATGTGCATGTGATCATATTTTCCATCTATTGATTGGGATGCACATCTTCCCCATTTATTCTATGTGTTTATGTAATTACCTTCTTCTATAACTTTTCTTTCTTTAAACAACTGCTTACTTGCTACAGAATTATTTAGTTATGCTTCATGAACTGAGTAATTAAATTAAAACCCCATTTAGATATTAGCATACTTAAAATTGATAAATCTGACATGGGAGCCTCACTGGTTAAATGAGGGAGATTTATCTCATGACTGCCTAAGTTTGATGCTATCAAGCAGAAAATCAAGCCAACAGTTTTTGGTGACTCCGGTGGGGAAACAACTATCTTTACATATCAAAGCTTATTTGTTGAAGATCAGAGTGTTTTCCATACAAATCTCAACCTGGCTGAACGTCCATTCACCCGATCCATGAAGGCGCATGGAAGGATTGATCATTTCTTCAGACTGCAGGAGCAATTCAATTTCAAACATCCTCCCCAAGTGAGAAGCCATAGATCTAGTCTCTCACCAGGAAGGAGATTGCATAGCCATCCAGATCACAGTTATGTCATCTCTCAACATAATCCAACAGCTGGAAGTATCCATCAAGTCTACACAAAGAGGAAACATGCTCCATTCATCATGCATAATCAAAATCAGAACCAGATAGTACCTGTTCCACATGGTTGAGCAACTTTTGAACCTCTGAACCTGACTCCACCTATGCACGATCTACCAAAGGTATCCAAAAAGAATTGATCCAAAATTATTTAGAGATGGAAAGCAAAACCCGGATGATCCCACTTGGTAGCCTTCTTCATATCTTGTGGTGTGCTTTCAGTATAACATGAAGATGTCTCAGTCAGACTCTTCATTAAGACTCTACATGACTTGGCTGTCAGAATGGTTCTATCAAGGCTTCTAGCTCCTAGCACCATAACCAACTGGGTGACTATGCATGAGCAATTTCTGAAAAGATTCAAGCCCACAGAGGATGCTAGCACATTTGATCACCCAACTGACACATTTGAAGAAGGGATAACCAAGTGAGAACATGCGTGACTTTATTGCATTAGGTTCCAGAGGATAAATATATAAAATCTCCAATTCTTACCGCATTGAGTGACGAAACATCAAAAGACATTTTTTATAAACGCTCTATTGCCTGAAGTTGGATATCAGTTGAGAAGGGCGAGACCTGTCCAAATCTTATTGAAGCACAAAATGCTACCGTGGAGCATTTAGTCGAGGATGACTTGAATCATGACTGGGAAACTCAGAAAACCATCTCACAAAGGTGATGGCACGTCTTCAAGTACTTTAGATCCTTTGTTGCAGAGATTGGATAATGACATGCTACAGATCAAGAAGCAGATCTCTCAAGCAGGGAATGCAACCCCTTCAAGTTAGCTCCTACTTGGACCTTTAATGGTCAAAATCAAAATCAAAACCGAAACAGACTTGTTGCTACACCACAGTGGTTGGTAATTGAAGTTTCTCCAAGGAATAACTTGGAAACTAATGAAGAGGATCTCGGCATTGATGAATCATTCGATGATGAAGACTTTATAGATCCCATTGGCAACTCCAATATTGGTTACCTGGACTATGAATCTGACGATGGCTATTATGAATCTTTTGAAGATTCTGATGGTCACAATTTTGCGGTGTTTACAAGGTCTCAGAACATGCCAAAATGCCGAAGCATCCACAAGCGGCCAAAGAGAAAGAGAAGATCCTGGCCCGGATGTTACTATCTTGAAAAGAGGTAGCACTCTTCCTTCTTCATTAGCACCCAAGGATAAATATTCAAATTCTTTCAATTCGCAGCAAAGAGCCAACACACATCCTGCTGAAGCAAGTCATGCTTTCAACATAATTGATCACATCAAGAGGAACAAGGTCCAAATGTCAGAAGCTGAGTATTTGAGAGCATTTCCTGATCAGCTGAATAGATTGGTCAAATATGTGCAAAGTAATGGTCCCAACCCAACAAATAATACTTCACGGGGTATCTTGGAAAATCCAAAGAATACTCCCAAATAATACGGCTGCAAGTTCTTCTCCTTCTACCTCTTCTCCTGCTACATCAGAAAGGATCGAGCCATTTTATGTTTCATTGCTTATCAACGGATACAAATTGAGCAATTGCATTCTTGGACTCTGGAGCTTCTGATAATGTCATGCCTGCCAAAGTTGCTGATGCCTTGGGTCTCACATTGACAAAAACCATCAGAAGATGTTATTCAATGGAAAGGAAAGTCCCTCTTGTGGGGAAAATCAAAGATGCACAGGCAGTACTTGCTTCTTTTCCAGATAAAAGACTGAAAATGACTATCCTTGTAGTAGACATTCCAGTCTCTTATGGCATGCTTTTGAGTAGAAATTTCTGCAAAGAGCTGGGTGGAGAAGTCAAGATGGATTGGTCTTGTGCACACATACCAATCAAAGGAGTAAATCAGAAGCTAGAACCTGAGAAGAAATCCAAGTACACAGTATCAAAGTCTGAGGATCCTAGATCTCAGATCTTGTTTCAGGAATCTGATCATGGAGTCTATTATCTAGAAATGGATAAAGAAGATGTTCAACCAGTGATTCAAGAACCACATCAACTTGACAACAAGATTTGGACTCTGGAATTTGATGGTAGCTGCTGTTCATTTGGATCCGGTACATGCGTTGTTCTTATCTCTCCTGGAAGGGAAGGTGCATGCACACTCCTTCAAATTGATGTTCGAAAATACTAACAACACAGCTGAGTATGAAGCGCTGTTGTTAGGCATGGAGCAGGAAAGAACAATGGGAATTAAACTATTACATGCAAAGGGAGATGCTGAGCTGATTGTTAAGCAGATAAGAGGTCTCTACCAAGTCAAAAAAAGACAAACTGCGGCACTATAGAGATCGGGTCTACTCTGCTATCCTGGATTTTTCAACTTTCTCGGTATCTTACATTCCGAGAGAACAAAATTCAAGAGCTGATTCACTTGCAGTGACTGCAGCCTTGTTGAATCCAGATCAGCCTCCCACATTCTTTAGACATGGAGACTACAAAGTGGAGATGGTCTTCCACCCAAAAGTTCCTAACAACGTCCAACAATGGTAGGTTTTCAACGATGACAAGCAGATTGTTGTGTTTCTCCAACAGAAAGGACAACTTTGAAGAAATCTACTATGAGGGAAGCAATTCACCTCCTAGGTAAACTACTGTGGGAGAAATAGATGTGGACATCTCAGGAAGTCAGGAGATTATCCAGCTAAAGGGAAATAAAATTCCCAAAGGCTTGGTATCTCTTGAGGAAATGTTTGATAAGCATGATCAGATGCTTAAGAAAAATGAAGAAAGTGGGGAAGGTTCTTCCTCCGACACACAATTACTAAATTTGGGAGCCGGCAATGATCCCAAATTAGTAAATCTGGGTAAGTGTTGTTCAGAGGCCGAAAGAGAAGCTTTCACTAAGCTTCTTAAGAAATATATGGATGTTTTTGCCTGGTCTTACCAGGATCTAAAAACATATTAGCCTGCGGAAGTTCAACACTACATCCCACTAAAACCAGAACATAAGCCTATTTCAAGCAAGAAGCTGCGGCGACACAACCCTACCATTTCGGGAACCATCTTTGCAGAAATCCAGAAGTTGTTAGACGCAAAGATTATCTATCCCATACATCATTCCGAATGGTTGGCCAACATAGTTCCTGTGAGGAAGAAGAGTGGCAAAATTAGGTTGTGCGTGGATTTCCGCAACCTTAATCAAGCTTCTTTAAAAGATAACTACCCCATCCCCATCATGGATCACACTCTGCAGGTGGTCACTGGATCTGAAGATGCTTTCCATGCTTGATGGATTTCTTAGGCTACAATCAAGTCAAGGTGGCTGATGAAGATCAATACAAAACGGTGTTCATCACACCTTGGGGAACCTTTGCTTACCAGAAAATGCCGTTTGGCTTGATTAATGCTGGTGCTACATTTCAAAGAGCTATGGATCTAGCCTTTGCTCATCTCAAGAGATATAAGCATAGTGGTGTACCTGGATGATTTGACAGTCTTTTCCAAAGATAGAAGCGCACACATTTCAAACTTGGAAGAGGTTTTCATACAATGCCGCAAACATGGCATTTCTTTGAATCCTAAGAAATCCATCTTTGCTGTAACCGAAGGAAAGCTGCTAGGGCACATTGTTTCCAAAGAAGGAACAAAGATAGATCCAGAGCGTGTCAAATCCATCCAGACATTGCCTTTGCCCACATCCAAAAAAGGAGTTCACTCTTTCTTTGGAAAATTTAATTTTCTCAGGAGATTCATTCCTGACTTTACTGAGCTAACCCGTCATATTTCGAATATGATGAAGAAGACACAAGATTTTAAATGGAGCAGCGAAGGGAAGGAAGCTTTCGAGAAAATTAAAGAGGCCTGTCAAAAGCTCCAGTTTTGGTTTCACCGACTTTAGTAAAGAATTTATTCTTTACTGTTATTCCTCCGAACACACCATGTCAGCAATACTGATGCAGAAAAATCAAGAGGACGCAAAAGCTCCTATTGCTTTCATGAGCACGCCCCTTAAATCCTATGAGTTGAAATATACTCCCATGGAAAAGCACGCATATGTAGTGGTGAAGGCATGTAAGGCTTTCAGGTATTATATTCTTTCCTCACACACTGTGGTTTTGGTTCCAGATACTGCAGTTAAATCTATCCTCACTCAACAAGAGTTAGGATTACTGAGAGGAACATGGGTGACAAAGGTTCAAGAATATGACCTGGATATTAAACCGAAAAAGCTGGTTCGAGGAAGAGGTCTATGTGAACTAATGACGGAGATGAAAGCATCAGTGCCAGAAGCGAATCAAGATGAGATAGATGGAGATTTTCCTGCAATACTTTTTATAGATCTGAGTAGAGGAGTGGTACAGTAACATTGCTTACTTTCTGATGTATGGAGAATGCCCAGATCAACTTTCCAGAAAAGAGAAATGAACTATCAAACTGAAATCCAAAGATTTTGTTCTTTGGGATAATGGTTTATACAAGAGGGGAATTGATGGCGTATTTCTCAGATGCGTGGATAAATCTCAACAGGATCAGCTACTACAACAATTTCATGACATGGCTTGCGGTGGTCATTTCTCATCCCGAGTCACAGCACACAAGATCCTCAGAGCAAGGTATTACTGGCCCACCCTTTTTCAAGATACTGTAGATTGGGTAGCTAAGTGCTCAAGCATGCCAACATTTTTTTGGGCGTGTGAAATTTTCTGCATTACCTCTAAAACCCATTGTGATTGAAGAACCTTTCCAACAGTGGGGAATGGATTTTATTGGTATGCTTAACCCGGCTTCCAGTGCCGGTCACCATTATATTCTAACAGCTACTGATTATTTCAGTAAGTGGGTAGAAGCCATTCCTGTGAAGAACGCCACTTCTGCCGAGGTGTGCAGTTTTATAAAAGAAAATATTATTGTCAGGTTTGGCGTGCCTAGCAAAATTGTAGCAGACAACGCTCCGAATCTTTCTTCTGAGGAGCTGGTGGAATTTTGCTACACTTATGGGATCTAGCTGGTTCATTCCTCAAACTACTATCCACAAGGGAATGACCAAGATGAATCTAGTAATAAAAACTTGGTAACTATCGTGCGTAAGCTAGTAATGGAAAATCAAAGGACTTGGCATAAAAATTTGTTTGATGCATTATGGGCTGATAGAATCACACCAAAGAGGGCGATAGGCATGTCCCCATTTCAGTTGTTATATGGTAGAGACACGGAGCTGCCTCTTACCTTGGAACTGCCTGCCCTACAACTTTCTAAGGCCCTGGAGGATTTCACACTTTCACGGATGCTATTGATAAAAGAATTATGTACCTGACTGAATTGAGGGAAGTACAAACTCAAGTTGCAGATAGGTTGACAGAGCATCAAAGGAAGGTGAAAGTCATCTTCGACAAAAAAGCCAGGGAAAGAAAGTTTGAAGTCAATGACTAGGTCCTTTTATGGGACAAAAAGAAGAGAAGCAAAAGGCATGCATGGAAAGTTCGATTCACTATGGAAAGGGCCTTTTTTGATTAAGAGGATCGCTAGAGCAGATAGCTTCATTCTTGCTCATCAGGATGGAGTTGAATTGCCATTGTCTTTCAATAGGAAACACTTAAAGTTGTTCCGGACATGAGAAGTAGGATAAAACCTGAATGTACATAAATAAAACTTTGTTTGTTTTTTCCTTGTTTTTTTTTGTTTTTGTGTCGTGTTGTGTTGTGTTTTTTTGAATGACCCCGTGCCCAAAGGAAAAGATACGAAACCAGAGATGTTGGGATCTCATCTTTTCCCCATGTCATTCTAACAGGGAAAAATATGTCCACAGACAGAGCCGACTGGTGTCACCCAGATTTCATCCTAAAATCTGCGACCACCCTATCCGAAAAATTTTCATACTTTTAAAATAATGGGTTGTTTTGTGTTTTTATTTCCTGAAAGTTCTTGTATTACATCAAGATATTCCCAAATAGCCATATTAGCCTTTTTCGCAAAATACCTAGATGCCTGAAATTGTTATATCCTGTCGTCAAGATTTGTCTGTGGGAAATTTGTATTTAATTATTTTGAGCCCCGTATGAGGCTATTTGCGCTCTATTTTAACTCTGTTATGATCAAACATGTTATTATTCCTATGTACCAGAAGGGTTTTAACTTAGAATAAGTTTTGGGCTTTATTTGTGACTTTTGACAATTTTTCGTGTTTTTGTGTTGTCCCATTTCATTTTCTGTGAAATTTCTCTAGAACTATTCCTTTGCCGGGTAAGCCCAATTTTTGGCCTGGAGCAGCTGGAGAACATATACGCACGTTATGCCTGGAGGAAGTCGCCATCGGAGGTCTAGATCACTGGGAAAAATTGAAGTCATGCACAGAAAAGCCCCTGCAGAGTTGGGCGCATTTTTGGAAAACAAAGGATTTAAGCTGCAATGGGAAAAATAAAAGCAGTAGGCAAGGTGGGAATTTTATACCTACCTAGCAAGGTAATTTTTCTCGTGATATAAAATTCACTTAAGCTGCAGTGGGAAAGTTATAAGCCACAGGCATGTGAGAATTTATTGCCTGCCTTGCAGGATAAAAATTTCCATGGTGAAATAAAAGAAAAGTGACTTAAGTGAAATCATGGGATTTTATTGCCTTCCTTGCAGGGTAAATAATCCCATTGTCAAATTCAAATCACTTAAGTGGATCATGGGATTTCCGAGGCTGCCTTGCAGGGTAAAGAATCTCATTGTAAAAAATTCTTAAAAATAGAATTCTATTATGCAAAAAAGTGTGCCCCCTTTGGAGAGATAAAGGCAGCCTTTAAGTGGATTAAATTTATTATTTCTTCTTCTAATTTTGGCACCCAAGCATGGAAGAAACTCAACAAAGCCAAAGGGAATAAAATAAATAGAATTAAATGGATTAAATTTATTTTATTTAAAGGTTGTTCCCTTCATGTCAAAAAGTGCGCCCCATTTAGGATAGATTTAATGATTTTTAAAGCATTAAATCATTAAATTAAATTCTATTTTCAGTGGCTATGGTCAAGGCACACTATGAAGCTTAAGTGAAGTGAAGTGTGGATGATTAAATTGGATTAATTTAATTTATTGGATGGTTGTCCTTAAACATGTTATTTTTAAAAGAGAGAAGCATGATTTTTAATTAATTAATTGTTAGGAATAGGAAGGGCAATTATTAATTATAGAATTGTGAGAGTTATATAAGCATGGGCTGCCATAAGGGTGAATTATTTTATTCACAGGTAAAGAATTACAGCCAAGAGGAAAAGTGTGCCCCATTTGAAGAAGGATTGTACTCAGAAAAAGGTGAAAACAAGGCTAAAAGCTTCCAAATTTGGCGCATGCTTTGAAGGAGGTTGATTTGTGTTTGCATAAGTATTACAAGTGCTAAGGTGAAGTTGGAAAAGTTCATGCTCTCTTTATGTGTAAATTAAACATCAATTTTTGGGGCAGCAGGATGGAAAAGTGCAAATTTTTATAATTAAAATTCACTATTCATGCTCTGGTGGCCATCTTTGTCTGGATTAATTGCAGGAATTCATTACAGGTGTTTTAAAAAAGGAAAGGAGCTTTAATCAATGTCCAATACATTGCATATATCCTCCAAATTTGAAGAAATATCCAGATCTACACCAGTTTTGAAGAAATATGGCCAAATAAGAAGAAAAAGAATTATTCAGACAAAGATAGACAAAGCCATGGTGAAGAGAGATGAAAAAGAAAGCACAATGGAGTCATGCATCACTTCCAAACTTGCAGACATAGGAGACACAGATCTAGGTCCGAAACCTCTTTCCGAATTGATTGATAGATCCAGAGCGGGAAAGACTTCACTCATGTGTGCAGTTAAAAGAAGTGGAATTATCCGAGCTGCAGCCTTCACATGCACAACCCAGTTGCCATATTTTGTTATGGAGTACGCTAGATCTTACCAACCTTCATCTAGATCAGTGCGAGATGCTACGGGGAAAACAATAATTCTGTTGGATGCAGAGTTCATCAATTATTGATTGAAGATTTTGGTGTGAAAGGTGGTGACTTCCATTAGTCTTTAGGATGCCAGCAGTAGGTGGGAGAAGCATAGAGCTGATTGCGTGAGCATAATGAATAACATATACATGAAGAAGCTTAGATCTCCTTCAAAGTTCCCAAGAACTCTTCCAAGGTCTAATTTGGTGCAGGAGGTCGATGATATTGTCAAATTGGTATGCAGGATTAATGGCGAGGTGAATGCTTACACTTTCCGTACATGGATGTATGCTTTCATCAGGACCATTGAAGTCAACAAGATTGATTCTATAATCAATTGGTCAGAAATTATTAGAGACAACATTGGTGAGCAACTCCAGAACGTGAAGCATACTTTCATCTTCAAAATGACTTCCTACTTGGTGTATGCTGCAGCTTCACAAGGCATCTTTTCCAAGCTGGACAGATGTGGTGTTCTTTCTAAGCACCCCATTTTTGAGTGCTACCCACAATTTACTATACCTATGTGCGAGAAATATTTCAATTTGGTTAATGATGAATTCTTCTATGATTTCATTTACAAGCTAGACAAAGACTTAAAGGCCAACAAGGTAAGCAAGGAAGCGTGGGAAGCCATGTCCAAGATTGGCATTCTATTCATTCAGTTTACAGATTTCACATACCTCAGGGTTATGGGCTTTTCAGGAGAACCAATAAATATGCCCAGGTATCCAAATGATAGATTGATCGCCATGGAGCTGAGTAGGAAACTTGTGGAGATACATGACCTTCAGTCGAACCGGCACAAGTCTACGGGTTTCTTCCCAATGACTGTGGGGACATTACAGCTGTCATAGCATTCATAGAGCTAGAGGGATGGAGACGCAGATGTTATCCAAATATGAGCAAGAGTTCTTCCATGCATGGCTAAATTTCGATCTATTTGGAGTAGCCATGAAGATGATCTCCCAGGAGTATGCACATGCACCTTCATTAGAATATTTTTGGATGAAGTGCAAAAGTGAGTACGAGGTTAGAAAGAGATATTTCAATAGGCTATCAGCAAAGCAAGTGTTCGACTTTAGACTAGCGCGGATACCTGTGAATCTTAAAGATGATGGGAATGTGGTACTTGACACTTACCATCAAATGGGAGGAGATAAAGCCATACTGTAGGATAAGGTAGGAGGCTGCCATACAATCGAAGAAAGACCTGGAGCTGTTTTGGTGAATACTTCAAATTGGCTGCTGACAAAGGGATATTGTCTTGATGAAGTACTGATGAATCAAGTCACGGGAAAATTTGGAGTAGGAGATTCATTCAAGCGAAAGCACGAAGGAGAAATCAGCAGAAGGTTCGAGAAGTTGAAAGTACACAGAAGATCTCAATCGAAGGAGAAGATCACTTCTATGACCATGGCTTTAGCTTTAGCTTCTCTAGCACCCAGTACTTCACCAACTATTGCACCAAAATAGGATGCTTCCATGCCTCTACATAATCTAGCGACACTCATCTTCTCCCCTCAGCCACTTCGTTTAGCACCTGTTCTAGAGGAGACGTTAAAGCTGTAGATGGCAGAGTTTGAAAGAGCTTTGTCCTTGGATGATTCAGAAGATGGCAGCCATAACACTGTGGCACTTTCTGATGGAGATGATGCAAAGCGCGAAATGGTAGTGCACTCAGCAACTTCTCATTCTCTGAGAAGTAACTTCTCATAATGGTTGGCTTCGCAGTTGGTTCCAGAAGCGAGAATGGAGATGAACTTAGAGGAGAATGACTTACAGCTACTCCAGGAATCTGGTTGGAAGAGATAGAAGGCCTAAAGTTACTAAGGTAACTTCAAGGTTGATCATCGAGGATTCAGGAGAGAAGTTTGCTGAGATGTCAATTCTGGCAGAAGGACAGAAGGAGGACGAGCTCACGGTAGAAGATGTGATGGTAACCAAAGTACCCCTTGGTCAAGCCACCATTGAAGGATTGAATTAGGATATGCAGATATTTGATAGATGCTCTATTCCTTAGGCTTGATAGAGAGAAGGCAGAGAAAGATGAGCTATAGAAGTAAGTATCTCAGTTGTGTGAGATCATAGCCAAGGTTGCTAAACCCTCCATTCAGCCCATTTAAGAACAGGTGAGTGATCATCTTATACAGGAAATGGAGGATGCAAGCAATCAAGTACAAGCTATTGATGAATGGAAGGATTTGATTATTGGTCAAGCTTCTGTACAACTTGGAGAAGTTTCAGCCCACCTAAAGGTTATGGATGATGCAGTAAATCAGTTGAAGCAACTGATGACGAACATAGTAGACATGAATGCAGTTTCTGAAAGTAACTTGAGTATTTTGGCCGAGATCAAAAAGCTGCTGGGAGATGTATTGGTTGTGGATTAGATTGAACTGGATGGATCATTTGAGAAGGGGAAGCAGCTGGAGTTTTTAGTATCTTTCCGTTTGGAGATTTGTGAAGTTTTACCTAAGAGGATGCAGGCACTTGAGAGTAGGACATCATCCTTGCCCGACAGTATCATTTCTTTCACTGAGGAGGACATGGTTGGAGGTGTTACTTCATACGTGCGGATCATTCCTAGCAAGGTTCCTAATTCCCTAGAAAGGTCTCTTCTGATGGTACAAAAGATAATTGATAAAACTACTAAGCCTTTCATGATGAATTCTATTAGTAGACTGGTGGCACTACAGGAATATATTGCGAGGTTTGGGCCGAGCTTGGAAGATTTGGAAGCGTGCATCAAAGTGTTGAATGAAGGGTTGATGTAGTTTAGGACAGAGAAGGAAGCAATAGATAAAACAGATGGAAAGATGTTGAATCACATGTTCGACAAGTATATCCGATATCAAAACAAAAAGAAGACATAAATGTTAAAGCTGGCATGACTTCTTCATCTATTCTTTCTTCTTCTACTTTCTATGTTTCCGAATGAAATTGTAAAACTTCTAAGTTATTGGTTTTGTAACCATTACTTAAATTTATGTGGGAAAATTCTATTAGTTAAGTGATACATGTGTCACTTAAGGAGAAGTTAGTGGAGGATGATTGCCAAATGTCATCTTTACTTGTTTTTGTTTCAGTTTAGTTTGAGTTTTCCATTTGTACTTTCCCTCATACATTCTATAAGTAGGAGAAGAACCTCCGAGTTAATGAGGAAAATTTGTAAGCAGCAATCTTGTGTTCTGGACTTTGTGGTGAACCCTTGAGAGCCACTTGGAGCAAAGGAATAGAAAGGAGTAGGTTTCCAGAGAAGTTTGTGCCACAGTGTACTGTGTTTCTTGCTTTTAATCTTAGATATCTTAATAAACTTTGTGTTATTTTAGATCTGGATCTAGAGCTGCCTTTGTTTTAGAATTCTGTGTTTATATCTATTGGATTCTTCTATGTGCATGCGATCATCTCTGCCATCTATTGATTGGGATGCACATCTTCCCCATTTATTCTATGTGTTTATGTAATTACCTTCTTCTATAACTTTCCTTTCTTTAAACAGTTACTTACTTGCTGCAAAATTATTCAGTTATGGTTCATGAACTGAGTAATTAAAGTAAAACCCCATTTAGATATTAGCATACTTAAAATTGACAAATCTGACACGAGAGCCTCACCGGTTAAATGAGGGAGATTTATCTCATGACTGCCTAGGTTTGATGCTATGTAGAAAATCTAGCCAACAGAATCTCATAAGATGTCTTCTTCTCAACAAACATCTTCTTCGCAAAAGGATGTTCCAACTCAACAAAGTCCTTCCTCCTCTCCTTTGAATTTAGGAATCGAGGTTTACATGAAGAAAGATAAGGCCAAAGAGGTTGAAACGAGAGTGGAAACATCTAAGTAACATAAAACAAAAGAATTGGAAATTAAGGTATCTCTTGAGAAAACATCTCAGGATACTAAAGAAGAAACAAATGAGAAGAAACAAGATGAATCGGAAGAAGAAGAGGAAAGTGAAGAAAATGATGAAGAAGAGGATTTTGTTGAGATATTTGCACCTGATTCAGGAAAAATTAATGTTTCAAGGCCTAAGTTTTATGTTAGAAATACTTCCTCCTCTTCCATTGTGACTTCCACAATTGAGGTTCTTGCCTCTCAACCTCCAAGCTCCCAAATTTCTCTTGCATTGCCTCCTCCAAAAACATCTTCTATAGATTATTTCCCTTGGGTTCAACCCATGGTTGATAGTAAGAATAGGATGGCTCAATCTCAAGTAAAAGTTCCTAAATTTGATTAAGTGGCTGCCCTCCTTGGCACATCTCCTCCTCCTCTAAAGAAATCCTAGGTAACTTATCATCTAGTTTTTGAATCAACAGGGCAGCAATTCTTAGAAATTTTTGGGAAAACTTGACCATAGGAGGATAAGAGTGAAAACAATATATCAATTTTAAATCTTGAGCTCACGAGGATCTCATTGGGTGAATCAACTCCCAAGGATGAATTAATATAATCTTAGAGAAATTATCTTTAAGGTCATTGAAATAGTTGAAAAAGGCAAACAGACTCAAGAGAAGGTGGAAGACCAAGTGCATATACTTTCTAGTTTCATCAAATATTTCCTCTCATTAGATAATACTCCTCTTGATCCAAATCCCTTATCCACACTTCCACCCACTTCTACCACTGTCGAGATTGATTTAAACGCAATCATTGAGATTTAAAAGCATGCCACTTTTGGTAAGGCTTTAGAGGTTTGAATTGAAGGAATTCTCATTTCTGGACTACATTTCATTGATAAAAGATGCAAGATTTATGATAACATCATCTCTTCCCAAAATAAAATCAATTCAGGGATTGAATGGTATTGATAAGGAACTTAAGATTTGGGTTGATGTTATCTAGGATCTTCGAATCATGGTACTCATAGATGAAAAAAACCTCCTTTTCGAATTTTTGATGATTCTAAAAGTAATTTGTCTAGAACTTAGATTTTCAGTGTGGAGTGGAGGATCAAAGTTCTTAAAGAGGTTTGCCACTGAGTTACGGAGTCTAGTCCAAAAGGGAGAATCATTAAAGGCTGAAATATTTATAGACTTGCAAACCCTTCGGTGCCAATTATTCAAAGCTAACTCATCAAAAGGAAATTCAGTTGATCATATCAAAGGGAACTTCAATGCCCTCATTAAAGAGAATATATTCAAGGAGTTATTGATTACCAAGGAGAGGATGGATGAGTTATTAGAACTCAACAATGTTATCATAAAAGCAACTAAGGGACCTGCACAATATGGTGGGATTACAAAAGAAACAGATTCTACCCTGGGAAATTGGTCGAGATGTTTCTCAAACATTATCATCCCCAATGATATAGAGATTTCCACTGCAGTCACAAAGTTCCAGATGCACATTATGAAGCTAAAATTTCCTTCCTCGGTTGTTCCTTCTTCCTCTGGTTCCTAGTCTCACTAGTTCTATTTTGTAATTGGTTTTATTGTATAAAAATCAAAATTGTAATATAAAGTCATGTTATGTAAATCAATTAATTAAGCCATTTTAACACTTAATTAATAGCAATTAGTTAGTTGAGGTAGTTACTTCCCCTCGCCTATTGTAGACACCAAATTTGTGTCTTACGACACCCTATTCCCCGCATCTCATTTTGCAACCTAACCTCACCACCTAAACCTTACACAATTATTTATTAATTACCTTATAATTAATAAATCCACATCTCCAAACCTGCCCCCTCATTTCGCCACCTCATCATGACCTAGCCTTCATCCTAAACTAACCTAATTAAGACCTATAACTTGGTCTACATCCACACCCATGACTAATTACTCCTCACCCTCACCAAAACCAACCTCATAATGACTTGACCAAGCCCATAACTAATCCCTCAGGAGAAAAAGAGGGAAAGTTGGGTATTTTACTAAAAATAGCCCACTTTGACTTAACCGCACATCAGTTCCTACTCGACCACTGTCGGTTACGTAACTGCCATCGGTTCCCTGTAAATGACCTCCCCCCAACCAAAAACAAAGGATCTAGAATTCATTAGATAGATCAAGAATTCACTTGACAGAGCAGAGACAAGTGAAGAAATAGAAGAGGTTGCAGAGAAGGACATCGAGTCCAAGACTGCAACCAAGTAACTAGAGCACAATGACACTTATCCAAGCATTGGGAGAGAAGATAGCTCATCTTTGATTGTCAAATCATCCCGCCTGAGCCCTGCCTTTGTCATCACAGTCCTTGGATCCGTATCTTCATCAAGAACTAGTAAGTAGTATCTTGTATGTCCTTTAATTACATTTCTTGAATTTCCGAATCACAAGCCATTATAAGTCTATTCCTAGATCTACTACCCAATAACACACTACATCTGGGAGAGAAGATAGCTCATCTTTGATTGTCAAATCATCCTGCCTGAGCCCCTGCCTTCGTCATCACAGTCCTTGGATCCGTATCTTCATCAGGAACTAGTAAGTAGTATCTTGTATGTCCTTTAATAACATTTCTTGAATTTCCGAATCACAGCCATTATAAGTCTATTCCTAGATCTACTACCCGGTAACACACTACATCTGGGAGAGAAGATAGCTCATCTTTGATTGTCAAATCATCCCGCCTGAGCCCTGCCTTCGTCATCACAGTCCTTGGATCCGTATCTTCATTAGGAACTAGTAAGTAGTATCTTGTATGTCCTTTAATAACATTTCTTGAATTTCCGAATCACACAGCCATTATAAGTCTATTCCTAGATCTACTACCCGGTAACACACTACATCTAACTGTCATCTCCTCTACCCGTACATTGTCCCAAGAACAGCCCCCATACTCTCTGAGTCTTCTCCATCACCCCGATTACCTATCCCCAATCATTTATCAGCCTTATAAACCAAAACCAAAACCAGCCTTTCCTCTATTGTTTTAACGAGGTAATTAAATTGTAATTTTGCAATAATTTGTGTTAATTCATATTAGCAGGGGAACTGACCACCTTCGAAAGGAAGTTTAATATTTCCTGTGCCCAAGGCAGTTCCCTCATTTATTGTCTAACTATAATCTGGTGGTCTTGCATTCTTATTCACAGGTAGTCCTTCCCAGACAAAAAGGAGCTCTTCGCAATTGATCTGATCTCTCTCTAACGGTATGCGCACACCCTCCCAGCATTCAACAGGTATTCCTCCTAGCCCTAACCCTTATCTGTTTCTCAAGAGAATGAAAGGATAGAAGCAACTCTATTCAAGGAACTGGAAACATTCTGTGCGAAACATTTTGGCATGCCCGGTGGGACCCATTTCGGTTTTCTTTCTTTCTTGCTTGCTTTCATATAGGGAGCATACTTGTTGTTTGTTTCTACTAAATATTCATAATATATTATGTTATTTTGGTAAAAGAATTTTTCTTGCTTTCATATCTTTGCATTAGTGAAAGTCATCTCCTTTGCTTCATCGAATATCATTTTCGATTTGGGTTTAAAACACGTGCATCACATTCTTGCTTGTTGTTTTCAATTCTAGTGAACATAGATTAAGTAACAGGGCGTGGGGGTGATATCCACGGTATTGACAAGAAATTAATGTTACTTTCACTGCACAACACATACCAAATCACGACATAATCAACACAACAGCTCAAACATCCCCCCTTTTCCGCGGTATTCCTCCGCCCGATTGAGGTAACCTTATAAGCCAAAACAAAACTTGACATTTCCCCTAAGTCTTTTGTTTAGGATTGACATCATCTTGCATCTAAGGCATAAGCCCACAATAATTAAAACTAATCCTAGAGTTAGTCCTCTTGATTTGCATGTGCATCTTGCTTGTTTTTAGTTTTGTTTCTCTTTCATACACTATTTCAATGATCACGCCAAAACAGTTTGATAGATATACTAACCATTGTTAACCCCAAATCAACAGCTCCTTACAGCTTCTTACAGTGGGCCTATTCTACTAACATCGGTTAACTGACCGACGCCGTCTACAGTCTAACTGACATCAGTTATCAGACTGATATCGGTTACTGTCTTTCATAGTTCCCGACAAACCAGCAACCTACCAATTCCAACATTTTGTGGTTGTTTCTGTTTCTGATAGATTGAATCTCTACTGTGCACTCTTGTCCATGGTTGTTATCACTTGGAAACAAGCCGCAGCCATGGTTTCACATGCCTATTCCGTGCCTTTTCCTGAATCACCCCCTTCACATTCTATAGGGAATCCTACGGACACCAGTGAGGTTCCCAAAATCCCTGTAGGAGATAAGGAATTTGTGAAATTTTTGGATGCTAATCCTAGTGTTGTATAGTACTATTTGTCTCATACCCCTGACCGTACACCCGACGGTCAGCTCCTTGTTGGTATGCCTATTAGTATAGCCGCTCATTTAGCTCCCTCTCCACCTAATAACTCTGCCTTACCTTCATCATCCTTAGCCCCGTCTCCAAATTCAGTGGCTTCAGAGGTTCATACGACACAGATTGGATTTCCTTTGGTTAATCTGGGGCCCCACATATCATTACCGCTGACTGCTCTTACCCCTTCTCTCTCACAGACTGCCCCTTTCATAACTTGCTCTCTGCCACCTATCCACACGAGCTTTCCTTCTCAAGCTCCGCCCACCTTTTCATTTCCACACACTTATCCGGTGACTTCGACACCTTATAGAGGACATCCCTATTCAGTCTCCTCAACATATTCATCCTCAATACCTTATCAACATTTAACCCCACCATTGTCTAGTGGAGGCCCTTGGCCCAATCCTCCACCTTTTACAACAACTGCACCATCATCTCATCCCACCACTGATTTCATCAAACAAATGATGGATAAGATGAAAAATCTGGAGGCTTCTGTTTTAGGAAGCCGTAGCACCCTGACATACGAGAAAGTTTTTCGGGAGCCTATTCATCCTTTTTTCCTCCTTCATTCATATCCTTTTCAATGGGAATTACCAAAATTCACTCATTTTAATAGTAAAGAGGATCCTCAACAACACTTGAGATCATTTAGACATGCCTACTATCTGATTGCTCATGACGATGCCTTATTACTCCACATCTTTCCCATGTCCTTATCAGGACCCGCCCTGGAGTGGTACAGTGCTTTAACCCAGCACTCAATCTTCTCTTTTAACCAATTAGCCTAATCTTTCTTGGATCATTTCTCCATTAATATTTCTAAGAAGGTATCTATCACCGACCTCTATGCCATCCGAAAATTTGAAGATGAATCTATCACAGATTTCGTTGGACGATGGCGAGGCCTCATAAATCAACTTACTTATGCCTTGCCTCAGGCCGAACTCATTGAACTCTTTACGCGGGCCTTCGCTAAGCACATTTCTCCTACCCTCCAAATTCAAAATTTCCGCACCTTTGATGAGGCCTTTACTATGGCTCGGAAACTAGAAATTCGAGCCTTAGAGGAAGAGAAATTGCGGTTGTGCAGCAAAAACCCTAATTTCCAAACCCAAGACCCCACCAACAAACCCAACACCACCAATTCTTACGCATTGACTGCTTTGAAATCAAAAGGAGTTGTACACGCGAGTGATGGTCAAATCCCAAGCACCGTCTAGTACCCCGCCAAAAACTACCTATAAGTATAAAGCCGAGCCCATCAATTACACTCCCTTGGGAGAAACTTATGGTGTCATCTTGGAAAAATTGCTCAAAGAAGGAGCTATCACCTTGCCTCATTTTAAACCTCACTCCGGGTTTGATTCCACTTGTGCTATACCTTCTTGGTACAAAGAAAATGACTTCTATAACTTCCACCGTGTGAAGGGACACAGTTACGAAAACTGCAAGATGTTGAAAAACATAGTGCAGGAAATGGTTGATGCAGGGGATATAACCCTCGATAATCCTAATGCCCCTACTAATCGAAATCAGAAAATCTTCAAAAAACCATTCCCAAACCACTCATCCAACAGTAACATAAACCAAGATATCTTAGCCGAGGAGATTGTTCATGAAATCCATGTGGTCTTCGACTCCCAACCAAACGCTTCTATCGAGAAAATTCTGAATCAAGCCTCTTCACTAACGCAGGGACCCGAATCCCCTTCACCACCATCAAGACAAGACGAAATCCTTGCCATTCCTTTGCCCATAAAGGAATTAACCGCTCGGGGTTCTCTTCTCATAGATGAGCCTTCTTACGCCACATCCCTACAAGACTGTGAGTGGATGTTATCTAACTTATCTATTTCCCAAAAATCTCCTTCTACCACTCTTACTATACAAGAGGAAGGCTCGCCACTGTTTCTATCATCCTTAGAAGAGAAACCCCTCGAATCAACATCGCCACATTCTTTAATCATGACGGATCCCCTCAAACATGACCTTCTACCTATTAGTTCTTCATCGCCTAAATCTTTTCAGCGACCGGTTGACCTCTTAACACCCATTGATACAGAGACTCATTTACCCCCTATATCACACCCACAGTGGACCGGAATTACAACCCACCTCTCTTACATACAAAATTTCCTATTCACACGTGAATATTGTCATCCCTCATAAGATAGACGAGTCCTATGGGAGCGTTTGAGTACACCATGCTCTACTCAGATGTAGATGACCGATCCAGACACCTCTACCATATACCCACGGTGTTTACAAAAACTCAAAATGCCTATGTCCTCATCTTCACCCCCTTCATCTCTACTGAATACCTCATCCACCTCTGTTAACCTAACCAAACCTTCCCCTACGCTTGGGACTCCACCAATACCCAGTTTAACACACCCACCTAAACGGATAGATTTATCCAAAAATAAATCCGTCCATCCACCTAGGAGACAAATCCAATCTCCTCAAATCCAATCCCTGCCTCTGTCACAACTAAAACCCTCACCTTCACACTTACCTTCCATATTGGGACCTCACCCCTCCACCTTGCCTCAATACATCACACCTCCTGTGTTTTCTCTAAAATGACCTGCACCTTCTACACCCATACAGAGATCCTGTCCACCTATCAACCCTAAACAAACTCCATCATCAAAGGATTTGTTTGCCATCACTCCTCTTTCTCCGTGGTTATTTCCTGCTACCACATCATCTATGGCCTCATCATCTAATCAACTAAACATAACTTCTGTGCCGAAGAAGCCACGCTTAGTTAAATCCAATTATCAAAACCCCTTGTGTAAACCACCACCCATACGAACCAACCATACCCAAACATTACCAAAACTCACCCAATCAATAGCCTCATCTTCCTATGACTTTGACCCACTCAAAGGATCTTATGCTAAGATCCTTGATATGTTGGTGGAAAATGCGACCATTTCCCTACCCCCACTTAGATCCTATGATCCATCCAAACCTCGACCTATAGGTTATGATGAGTCTAAAATTTGTGCTTACCACCGCACACCAGGACATGATGTAGAGGGATGCAAAGCTTTGAAAGCCATACTTCGTCAGTCACCTCTCTCGGATAGAAAGATTAAGAAAGACAACTTACGAAGGGAGAAACCTTTAGCTTCAATCCCCTCTCCTATACCACCTATCCCCGCCTCACCAAGATCTATCATTATTACAACCCCACCTCTCGAAGACCATGACTTATCCCTACCATCTTCCTCCTCTCGTGTTCACGAGATCAACATGATTAGTGTTGCTACTCGAGGGCAGAAAAACAATGGGAAAGCTAAAGAAAACACACATACGGCCTCTCTTTCGTCCACCATCCCGATCGCACCACCACCTAAAGTGGTTATTCATGGACCTGCCTACCCCGTATCTGATTGAGTTGCCCACCGAACCATGATTAAACAACTTCACCAATCACCTGTAAAAATGACGCTGTATGATCTCGTTCAAACTTCTGAATCTCATCGACAAGCTCTCGTTGAAATTCTTCAAGGGATAGAGGTCTTACCTAATGAAACTTTTCCCATTACCTCCATCTTAACACCCAACCATGTTGCTTCTCTCACCAAAAAATCTACCACTTCTGTCCCTGTACAGCAAACCGTTGCTGTCAGTTTCTCCGAAGATGAAATTTTTGACTTTAGTGCAGAAGATCTTGACCTTGCTCTTTTCATCTCAGCTTACGTCCGAGACATCCGGGTATGTCGTGTTATGATTGAAGGGGGCGCTAGCCTAAACATCATCTCTTCAAAAGCCTTCCAACAAATGAATATCCCCTCTAGCTGCATGTGTGCCAACCCCACCATGTTACGTTTATTCAACGATGCTATTACTTCTACCTTAGGCACTGTGATCCTTAACATTCGTGTAGGGCCACGCACCTTACCCGAGCTCTTCTATGTCCTTGAGGGAGAATTCCAATACAACATGTTTTTAGGCCACCCTTGGATCCGGGCTATGGGATGCATTCCCTCCACCTTACATAGATACATAAAATTCGAGTATGAGGGGAAGTCCTACACCGTAAAAGCTGATGCTCCCCCCTTCAAAACCTACAATATGTTATATCGCCCTAATGATGTGCTTGTACCAGTAAAGACACCCATTCATCCAACCCAACCATCCACTTCAACCACACCTCAACCATCCATCCCAACCACACCTACACCTTCAACCAATGAAACCGCCTCTGCCAATTCCACTTCCTTTCCCATGGACAACATCCCAACCTCAGATCCCGTAGTTGATGTTTTTCAATGCCTCACGCTGGGGGAGTATCACTTATATAACGTTAGCACTTTCCATACCCCACAGGAGTACAGACAGTTACATGCGCATCCTACTTATGACCGTCGTGTGGGGGAAGTAATCTCCTACAAACCACCCAATTGCTGCACCAACCTAACGTATGGGGGTGTTGATACATCCTCTGTCACCCCTGAACCTCCTCTTGGTGTGGTTCCCTTTCAATCTGATTTTCAATATCTAACCAATCGTCGTTTTGCTCTCACCTTCCTGACACGCTGTGCTTGGAAGGGCTTCGGTTTTGGTCTTTATGAACAAGGCCGACATACGATCATTCCCATTACTACACGTAAACACAAAGATCGTCGTGGTCTTGGATTCTCTGAACTACCTACACCGAAGACACCGCATATCCGTTGTATCCAGGAAGACGATGAAGTCACCCCTTTTGAACCATCATCACCCATTTTTCCATCGTCACCCACAGAGTCGATAGACCCTGAATCTGTCCCTCCTAACTTTTTTTTTTCATAAATGCTATCTTCTTGGGTCCTCTCACTTATCAATGTGATAATGAAGACCCATCTTCTCTTCCCCTTCTGTATCTAGACATGATCGAAGAGGACTCGCCTTCAATTAATGTTGTTGAGTGTCAGGATGACGACTCCATCCTCACTTACCTTGGTGCGGACGACTCTTATATTCAACGTGCCTTACCATTTGACACCCAAACCATGTTGAATGAGTCGACTATAGAAATCAACATTCACACCGAGGACAATCCTCACATTGTGAAGATCAGACAATCCCTTACCGCATCAGAACAAACTGCCTCCACTACCTTCCTCCGTGCCCGCAACCAAGATTTCGCTTGGTCCTACGCTGACATGTCAGGAATTGATCTTGACATTGCTATCCATAACATTACCCTAAAACCCGATGCCAAACCAGTTAAACAGAAACTGAGAAAAATTCACCCACGCATTTCCCTCTTGGTCAAAGAAGAGCTTCAACGACTCCTTTCTGTTTCCTTCATCTTACCTATTCACTATCCTCAATGGATCTCTAACATCATACCTGTTACTAAAGCAACGGGGGGACTTCGGATATGTACGGATTTTCGTGACCTTAACCTCACTTTCCTGAAGGATGATTTCCCCCTCCCAAGTATTGATCAACTCGTTGATCTCACTGCGGGCCATGAGATGCTTTCTCTCATGGATGGCTTCTCTGGATACAATCAAATTTTGGTAGCCCCGTCCGATCAACATAACACCACCTTCATAACTCCTTGGGGAACCTTCTGTTATCGTGTCATGTTGTTTGGCCTTAAGAATTCTGGTGTGACCTATCAGCGGGCTATGAATTACATTTTTCATGACATTATGCACACTATCCTTGAAGATTATGTCGATGATCTTCTTGGCAAATCTAAACATTGCAGTGAACATCTCGATGTTTTAACCATTATTTTCGATCACCTCTTACAATATTGTGTTTGTCTTCAACCAAAGAAATGTGTCTTTGGTGTCCTTTCGGGAAAACTCCTTGGTTTTATTGTCTCTTTGCGTGGCATCAAGGTCGATCCAGCTAAAGTAAAAGCTATCCTAGAAATTCCCCCACCTACTAACCTCAAGAAATTGCGTAGTTTGCAAGGTAAACTCCAATCTATCCGGCGTTTCATCTCACAACTCTCAGATCGATGTCAACCTTTCCATCATCTCCTTAAAAGGACATTGTATTTCAATGGAGCGAAGAGTGTCACCAATCCTTTGAGGCTCTTAAAGCCTATCTCTTGCAGCCACCGGTGCTTACCCCACCCCAGGACGATCGCCCTTTCTACCTTTACCTTTCCACCACCGACCATGCTGTAGGAGCCATGCTCGCACATCGTGACTCCGAGCATCGAGAACAATCCGTTTATTACATAAGTCGTACTCTCGTGGATTACGAGACTAGGTATACACATGTAGAAAAGTTGTGCCTAGCCCTATCATTCATGGCCACCAAACTCCGACACTACCTCCTGAATCACAAAACTTTTTTCATCACCAACACGGACCCCATCCATTATATGTACACCAAGCCTCATCTAAACCAACGCATCGCCCGATGGCTTATGCTCCTCGCCGACCTTGACCTTGAGTTTGTACACCAAAAATAAATCAAAGGACAAACTATCGTAGACCAACTCGCGGAAGCCCCTTTACCTGGGGAGCAATTTACCAATTTTACATTTCCTGACGAACTCATTGCTACTCTTCCACTCAGTGAGGAGTTGTATCTAATGACCCTCTTCTTCGATGGATCTAAATGCCAGTGCGGCGGAGGGGCTGACGTTGTTCTCATTCCTCTTGATGCTGAGCCTATGCCTCTTTCATTCCGGCTCGATTTCCCCTGCATCAATAATACAGCGGAATACGAGGCCCTTGTTTTGGGTCTCCATGTTGTGTTACACTTAGGTGTAAAATCTATTAATATTTTCGGCAACTCTCAATTGGTAGTCAATCAAGTTACGGGAATCTACCAATGTAAAAATGAGGAACTTCAAAAGTACAAACATTACGTGGATTCACTTTTGACCTTATTTACTCATTATTCTATCCAAACCATTCCTCGCTCCACTAAAAATTTGCGGATACTATGGCTTGCTTGGCCTTGCAAATTCCTGCCTCACCCACTGACTCTAATATATTTGTCTTGGTCCAACAACTCTTTGCCCCATCTTACTCGGTCCCGGATGTTTGTATGGTAAATAACATATCTACTAATTCGCAGGATACATGGTATCACCAATTTTACGACTACCTTGCAATCTCTGTTCTCCCACCTGACCTTACTAGTAATGGCAAATGTGCTTTTCTTAAAAGTGTTTCTCGTTATGTCGTCATGGGGGGACTCCTCTATAAACATGGATTTGATGGCATCCTCCTTCAATGTCTAACCGGTGCAGAGATTACCTATACCATCCAATAAGTTCATGACGGAATTTGTGGTGGACATTTTAGTGGCCTTGCCATGGCTAAACGGATACTTCGCCTAGGCTATTATTGGCCTACCCTTAATAACGACTGCTATGAATATGTTAAGCATTGTGTTATGTGTCAACAACATGCCAACCTTCAGCATACTCCTAGCCATCTGCTACAGGTCGCACAAGATCTTTGGCCTTTCTCACAATGGGGTTTAGACCTTATTGGAGAAATTCACCCGCCCTCTTCGCAACGTCACCGTTGGATAATCACAGCAACCGAATATTACACTAAATGGGTGGAGGCCATTCCACTCATTTCAACCAAAAAAGAGAAAATCGTAGAATTCATCAACCATCACATTATCTGTCGTTTTGATGTTCCTCATCGCCTGATAACAGATAATGGAAAATATTTCAAAAATAAGTTATTACAAAACCTTTGTGATAACTTTGGTATCAAACTTAGCTTCTCTTCACCTTACTATCCACAAGCAAATGGTCAGGCTGAATCCTCTAACAAAACCCTAACCAAAATTCTCATGAAAGCCATTAACGATTCTGGGAAAAATTGGCCTGATCACATCCCCTTTGCCCTTTGGGCTTATCGGACTAGCATTCGTACCTCCACCTAATGCCACCCCTTTTCTTTGGTATATGGTACCGAAGCTGTCTTTCCTCTTGAAGTACAAATACCCTCACTAAGAATATCTCTTCAGGATATTCTCACCAATGATGATTTCCGCCAAGAGCGGTTAGCCCAATTAGAGCTTCTTGACGAGCGTCGTCTTACAGCTCTTGACCACCTTCAAATCTATCAAAAACGCATCAAGTGTGCTTATGATAAGCGACTTCATGAGTGTACCTTTAAGGTTGGTGATCTGGTCCTCAAAGAGAATCAACATGTAACCAAACTAGAAAAAAGCAAACGTGGAAAATTTTCTCCAAATTGGATTGGGCCTTACATTATCACTCACACTTATAGATCAGGCACTTACCATTTAGCTTCGCTTAATGGTAAACCTGAGCCTGAACCCCTTAATGCCTTGCATCTTCGACCATTCTACTATTGAATTTAGTGTTATATCACTTCTTATCTACCTTGCACTCGTCCTTTGAGCTCATTTACCACCGCATACACTTTATTTCATGCATCTCAAAATCGAATCAAGCTCACATGGTTTGATTATCACCTCCCCTTAAAGATGCCTTCCCCTTTTTAGTCTAGTCCATGACTTAAAAGTATCAAAATAACATGTTCTCAATTATACGCTTATGGGATATTCTTGAGTCAAACTTCCTACAAAACTAGATGCTTCATGCCGAACGGACATCTAGACCTCTAAAGTTATACATAGACTGCTCCCTTGAAGGACAGCTATGTGCAAAGCCACTTCTACTATTATAAATAGACTGCTCCCCCAAAGGACAGCTAAACACAAAAAATACATTTGCTACTATAAATAGACTGCTCCCTTAAAGGACAGCTATACAAAGTCAGCCTTTATCAGAAGCGTCTCGCATTGATCATCTTCGTGAAGACCTCAAGAACAACAAAATGCATATCCCCTATGGACTTCCTGCATTGATCAGTCTATATCCAAAAAAAAAAAAAAAGAAGGCAAAAGCAGTATTCAATAGCACTTTTGAGTCATGGATTTGTCTATTTAGGTTTGGTTCTCTTTAGTCAGCATAATCACCTTATAACAAGTTCTCTGCAACCCAGTTTTACCAGCCACCCCACTTCACCATTTGTCAAAACAACAAAACTCAAGGGACGTGCCGTATATCCGATATATTGTGATTATATGACTCTTTTCACCTATCGACTTCTCACCTATGCAAGGCACCTAGTGATTCAAGCTCATCCTATGTTAATAAGTGGTTTGTTTAGCTCTTCTCAACTACGGGACACTTTTTCCTCTTTTCCTCGAATCTGGGATTATATGTTGATCTTAATCAGGACATGGTTTCCTTATACATGGGTAAGTTCAACCTCGCTTCACCTATACCTTACCACCAACACCAACAACATTACCATACTAATATCAACATTTTTACCAACTAACATATTGCCTAACCACAACCAAATTGCCTGAATTCACCTCTCCCTAGTTCTAAGGGAGAACTACATCGGTCTGAGGCCCCTCCTTGCTTTGTGTAATGAGCTATGTAGGTAGCACTTTGGAGACATGGGGTATCCCAAGGTTAGCTCGACCATCCCCTACCATAACCTATCATGTGTGGTACATATAAATATTTTTGCATATTTCTATTTGCTCACATTCATCTTTATCCTTTTTCAATACAAAACCTTCCAAACACAAACATTCTTATTATCATCATAACTCAAATCAACATACATATTCAGTTTTATTTAGATGTTAAACAAATACATCTTCTCTATCATCGACGTGCAGGTTGGCATCCTTATTTATTCCTATACCTCTATGAAATTCACTTAGACCCTTGTGCCTCATCTCGAACCAGGTGATGATCGTGATCATTGACACCGCTCGCCTGGCCTCTCCATCCTCAAAGGTGCCACTTGTATTGGTTCCTCCCACTGATCTACCAACCTCTCCTATAACATATGAATACGCCCTCTCGCATGATGGAATCTGGCCTCTAGTCTCTCCACTCGTGACTCTGCAACCACTAACAATCCCGTGGTCTCATTCACCCGCGTTTGGAGCTGATGAACTAAACCTTGCAGACGATCTCTCTCCGTTGTCATCACAGCTATGTTAGGATGATCGGCCCTCTCACGTGAACCTCGCAGCTCTGCTACCCACCATAATCTATAAGCCTCTTTCGCTCCTGCATCCATTACCCTACGATCGGCTGCTATCTCTTCTGGTCCTTCTGGAGGTGTCGGTCGGGGAGGTGAGAATGATGCCTCGGCATCGATCCTCATGTATGGTCTATAAGCCATGGGTATATCCTAAACAAATCCAAATTTTTTTCGCACGCAATCTAGAGGAATCCTCTCGTACTCACCTGGCCTGTGCCCTGCGATCCACCTCAATCACTCTACACCCCTCAACTCCTCAGCTATGTTCTCTGTCACCATATAGTTCTCGTAAGGCCTCCAACGGATATCCGCAATCGTCACCATCTCTCACACCCACCTATAATACTCGATGTCCTCTGTCACGGCATGAGATCTTGCCACTTGTTCTGTCTGGACCCAACGTTTGAATCCCAACCTCTGTACTCCTGTCTCTTCCGACTAGACGGGTCGGCCTATCGATCGCACACAAACAATGTGGTCATAGGCCCAACAATGTAGTAAGTATGAACAATCCAGTGTCGTCCTGTGATTTCACCTGCAGGCCCATAAACCCCTGTATAGCTCCACCAGATATGCGGGTGCCCATGCAAAAGTCATGCTCCTTTCTATCATTTCCCAAATAATACACATCAATGCTTTTGGAAATCTTCCCCCATCCACCCTTGGTAATGCATAATACCCTACCGCTATCATTAATACTATTTCCAACCTTGTTGCCTCAGGGGTGTACTGCATACATTATACCATAAGTGAATGTCAAACCTTGCTGTGTCAAATATCGTGCAGCTGGACCAAATACTATTGTTATTGCTCCCCGCGCCGCACTAGGCCCTACTTGATACACTGGTCTTCCTGTAATTGGGAGCCTCAAAATTCTAAACACATCTTCCAACGTCATTTTCATCTCCCCTGTTGGCAGATAGAAGGTATTCTTTTTTGGATTCCATCTCTCAATCAACGCCTGCAACATAGCGTGATTGCGTGTGATTCATGAATAATAGTGGATCCCACTTAACCCCACATGGTTTATCAATGTCCATTTTGCTGGTGTTATATCCGCTCGGATTCGTGACAACAAAGATGGCACACTAT
The DNA here is from genome assembly GCA_019776745.2 of Taxus chinensis. Lineage (NCBI taxonomy): Eukaryota > Viridiplantae > Streptophyta > Pinopsida > Cupressales > Taxaceae > Taxus > Taxus chinensis. The sequence goes on from CM034151.1 coordinate 896,071,914, forward strand.
CATTCATCCTCAACCTTGCCTCTGCCTACATACATCAAAATGACACACAACCATTCAATAAATCAAACCCCCATGTGTTTTTTTTCTCACATTCTGGAAATTTCTAAAGTAACCGGTATCGGTTATAAATAACCGATACCGGTCTACTAACTGATACCGGTTATCTCAAAACGCTATCGGTCACTGACAATCATATACATCCTGCTTAAAAATACCACCGACGATAATTATTTTCTCATTTACCCCTCTCTATACCTACAAAACATACCCGAAATCCCTGCTTACTTACCCCATAACACTCACCCCATCCCAGACACTTGCCTATTACCTTTTCTTTTTCATCTCTACCCACTTACCTTCTCTCATCTTATTCGTAAAACATGCAAGAATTGAATCACAACCAAAAATTTTACCTCTTGGAATGTAGTAGCTTGAGGTGGAACTTGTCTTGCCTCTCGTCTTTGCCCGCTAGATGCTTCTCCTTGTTCCGCCATCTTCACCACCCTCTTTGATATAATTTTCCTTTCCACCTTCTTAATCTCAACCCACAATCAATTTACCTGTCTTTTTCTTCCTTATCACTTAATTTTCCCATGCAATTACCTATATAAATCGTCAACAGCGTCGCATTCTCGTATTTAACTTGTTGCATGCTTCTAAAAATAAGAACTTAAGTTGCCAACCAAGCATTTCTATTTTTAGGAAAACTAGTTTTGGCATAACCGATCTCGGTTAGCTAACTGATATCGGTCATATATCTACCGACATCGGTTACATAACCGATATCGGTCATGTGTCCCATTTTGCTTAAACCTAGGCCTTTTCTTTGTTTTTGCAAATTTTTGTGGCACCCCGCCTCTTTTTCCTGCATAACAACACCATTATCAATATTTGTCATCAACATCACATCAATATATCATCACAATTTCATCAACATCATCTATCTACAATAAAACAACCATCAACAAAATATGTACGACATTTCAATATCTAAATCAAACCCATCAGTATATACACCATTTGGATTGAACTCATCATCTATACACATTAAATTTCAAAAACCATCGACAAAACACATAAAACATTTTATATACACCATGTGGGTCAAAATCATCATATATATATATCATATATATATATATATATATATATATATATATATATATATATATATCAATGTTTCAAATATACAACTTTCCCTGCATAGGGGCCTTTATGATCTCAAAATAATACAAAGCCGGCATGCAGGCCACTATCACTGTCAAAATCTCGACTCGGCTCGCAGGTCGGTCTCTCATGTCAAAAATATATTGGGCTCGTAGGCCGATATCAACTATACAACCTGTACTCGGCTCGCAGGCCGGGTATATACAACAAGAATGAATAAATGAATGAATATGTGGGGGGCACGCAGGCCTCTATATACATAACCGGGGTCGCAGACCGGTGTCTCTATCCAATATCCAAAAAAAAAAAAAAACCATCTCCGCTCTAGGGATGTCTCAGCTCTCCCCACCACCCTCAGCCCCTCTCCCTGCTAGTCCCTGTGCTGGCTCCTGCCTCCTCCCTATCACCAACCCACCGGCTATGGCTGCACCCCCCTGGGATCTCTGGCTCCACGAGGTCTCAGCTCTGTGCGCCGTATATGGCTGATAGTCAGCCCCCGGTACCATCAAGGACATCCTGATAATACCGGGGCCTCCGCTCTCGCCTCCATATAGCGGGCCTGTGCCACCATGGCTGTTGGGGCTGGTCCCCCGACTCCTAATAGTAGTGGCCCCTGCTCTTGCCGGAGCACCCTGTGCCTGTAGAGGGTACCTATACCTATGCCTGCGGCGGTGCTGGTGCCTGTGGTGGTGCCGCTGCCTGTGGTGGTGCCTGTGGCTGAGCCTTGTGCCTAGGCTAGCTACCCCTGTAGGACCCCAATTTGTGCCTGTGCAGCAGCAAGCTGCCCCTGTAACAACTGCACCTGTCCCAAGAGCCAGTCCCTCTCTGCTATAACAGCCACTAAATCTGGCTGTCCAGGCTGTGCTCTCCTAGCTGCTCTCTCCCCTGCCCACCATACCAAAAATGAACCGGTACAACCGGCGTCGTCCACTGTATCATCCGCTGGCCTCTCTGCTACCTAATCTGAGTCAATGGGGTTGCGGTGCAGGCAGTGGGGCCTCTACGTCATCCCTTTGGTACTGTGGGAAGGGAGGTGGCTCATCCTGTCGCAGCCCCAACTGTCGTCGTACCCTCTCTAGGGGTATCTGCTCATGCTCTCCCGGCCTCCATCCAACTATCCAGAAAGTATACTGGATCCAGCGCATCTGTGCTCGGGCTCCTCCTCGGGGCTGATGGCCTCTGTAAGGCCTCCATACAATATCCAGTGCGTTCAAGCCCTCTAGCATATGACAGTAGTAAGCTACATCCCATCCTACGAGCACCACTCGTGGCTGGCCTACGACCCCCCAACCACCTCTGAAAGCCATATTTGTATATAACCTATGGCCCTGGCTGCTGGGGCAGTCCCTACTGGTCGTATACATATGATGTGCTCATATTCCCAGCAGTGTAACAAAAATGTGGAGCAAATCCCAAATCGCCTCATCTGGCGATAACCCCACAGCTCTCTGTATAGCTACACCAGATATACTGGTGCCCAGGCATAGCACGTATGCTCCTCTACCATCTCGTGCAATATTCCCATCAAAGTCCGTGGAAAGCGGCCTCCCTCTGAGTCCGAGAGGGCGAAGCATGTGATGCCTATCATCATCAACACGGAAAGTTGTGTCTCATGTCTGTGTGCGCGATACATATTGCCATAGGTATTGCTCGCGCTGTGATAAGTCAATAACGTAGCTGCATCCCCAAATACCTGAAGAATGTTTGTCCATAGTTGTCTCTGCATCTACCTGGAATACTACCTCCCCCTACGATCGGCAGTCTCAGGATGCGATATACATCCTCCAAGGTAATAGTCATCTCTCTGGTAGGGAGATGGAAAACATTGGTCACCGGATCCCATCTCTCGATGAGGGCAACCATAAGGTTGTGGTCCCTATCCACAGCCCTATACCGCTGGACTCCGCCGAGTCCCACCTCGCGCATAATGGCCCAATGTGCTACAGACACATGTGGCCGCATCCGTCTCAATAGCAGGGGCATCCGATCCCGCATCATAAGCTGCTGACGTGCCTGTAAAAACAACCCACTTCATTAGACCTACCCTTTACAAAAACACCTACCTTAACCCTCTATACCCCCTTTTACCCACTTCATTAGATCTACTCTCGCCATCTAACTATACCTCTACCAATTTACCACCTCCTAATCCATACCCAACACCTAATCTATCCTAACCGAACCAATCACACAACCACCTCCTTTCCCCCCCCCACCAATCACCCTTCCTATCAACTCTACCCCCTCCCTCTTCACCCCCAAAACAACGAACAAAACAACCAACAACAACAACAACAACAACAACAAAAAAACACAAAAACGGTATACCGACGCCAGTCGACATTCGACCGATGCCGGTTTCCTGGCAGATGACCAATTCCAAACATTTCATGACCGATGCCGGTCGCCTAGTGACCGACATCGATCACTGTCCACCGCCGCAACCAACCTGACGCGGCCCCCCAAAAAATCCATTTTTGCCTATTTCTCTCTATTTACCCACCCAAACACCCTAAAAACCGACCCACCCTACCGCCTTGACCTAACTAGCCTACCTACCCATTCCATTTTGTAAATTACATCCATTTATTCATTATTTCATTAAATTTTGAATTCCTACCCAAAACCCAAATCTAGGTTAAACTCATTCAATTCACAAAGGTAAGAGCTCAGAGCCTACCGGTACGACTACACGTCGTCATGGTGGGATAGGTGGCGGTGGTCCAGCTGGTCCAGCACCTCCTGCTCCGCCTAGCTGTGCCATGGCTCCAAATCTCCTCAAATGGGTTCTCCACCAATCAAACCTGCCTCCTACTCATTGGGGTCTACCAACCACTCACTTCTCCACTCAAATAATGCCACCTCAGCCGACAAACTCAACAATATCACTAAAACACCTCAGACACCTAAATTTGGTTTTCAAATTGAAAATGTGACAATGACAGGCCGTATTTTTCTTTTTATAGGTTTTTGACCTATAACCGATATCGGTTATATTGTGCCCTAAGGAACCGGTATCGGTCACCTAACCGATACCGGTCATATCTAGTCGATATCGGTTTAATACCTAACTTCACCCAACTTCTACCCTCATTCACCAATCTCCCTTTCTCACCACATTACCTATTCACCACATCGCTTATACCCTCCATTGCTAATTAGCCCTTTTTGACTTCATTGGCCCGACCCAAGGCCGCCACCCACCATTTGGCCCGACCCAAGGCCGCACCCAACCAATTGGCCCGACCCAAGGCCGCAACCAACCAATCAGGCCCAACCCAAGGCCGCCACCAACCATTTGGCCCAACCCAAGGCCGCACCCAACCAATCAGGTCCGACCCAAGGCCCTCACTAATCAATCAGGCCCAACCCAAGGCCGCGCCACTTAACTACCTCGAACAAGACCCACAAATTACAATTTTATCCACCCATCATGTAGCTTTTTGTTCAATTGAGCTCACCTGCTCGTGTTTTAGCATGATTAGGATACTTGACTTGATCAGCCAACCAACTTTTCCTAGACCAAGACTGTGACGTTTATCTCAACCAAACCAACCATTTGGTACTGCCGAACATGCCTAAACGTTCCTGTACCTTACCCGTTATATACCCTGGAGCTACTTCCTATGCCTTGGATACCAGGATTATCTCACCCTTGTTTGGATAAACTATCGACCTTTGCCTATGAATTACTTTTTTTCTCTTCAAATCGAGTACCCCTATCGCACTACTGCATTTCAACATGCGTCTGCTTCCTTGAACTTAGCCCACCCGTCTTAACATCATCTCAACACCATTCACCCTTTATCAACCCTATCCCTGATTTCACGTCGCCTCAATCTGTGATAGATTTGAGGGGGATTACCTATATCCTTAACAAGAGTAACCACTTCTTATTATTGTCAGTGCAGCTTTATAAGACAAGCTACATGACAACAAAGGGCTAATGTAGACACCAAATTTGTGTCTTACGACACCCTGTGCCCCGCATCTCATTTCACAACCTAACCTCACCACCTAAACCTTACACAATTATTTATTAATTACCTTATAATTAATAAATCCACATCTCCAAACCTACCCCCCTCATTTTTCCACCTCATCATGACCTAGCCCTAATCCTAAACTAACCTAATTAAGACCTATAACTTGGTCTACATCCACACCCATGACTAATTACTCCTCACCCACACCAAAACCAACCTCATAATGACTTGACCAAGCCCACAACTAATCCCTCAGGAGAAAAAGAGGGAAAGTTAGGTATTTTACTAAAAATAGCCCACTTTGACTTAATCGACATCGGTTCCTACTCGACCACCGTCGGTTACGTAACTTCCATCGGTTCCCTGTAAATGAGCCTCCCCCAACCAAAAACAAGGATCTAGATCATGATGGACTGGAATTGCATTGGATAGGATCGAGAATTCACTTGACAGAGGCAAAGACAAGTGAAGGAAACAGAAGGAGTTTACAGAGAAGGACATCAAGTCCAAGACTGCAACCAGAGTAACGAGAGCACAGCTGACACTTATCCAAGCATTGGGAGAGAAGATAGCTTGTCTTTGATTGTCGAATCATCTCGCCTGAGCCCTGCCTTCGTCATCACAGTCCTTTAGATCCTGTATCTTCATCAGGAACTAGTAAGTAGTATCTTCTATGTCCTTTAATAACATTTCTTGAATTTCTGAATCACAACCATTATAAGTCTATTCCTAGATCTACTACCCGGTAACACACTACATCTAACTGTCATTCCTCTACCCGTACATTGTCCCAAGAACATCCCCCATACTCTTTGAGTCTTCTCCATCACCCCATTACCTATCCCCAATCATTTATCAGCCTTATAAACACCATAGACACCTTATAGCCAACCTTCACTAAAAGCCCCTAAACCACTGCCCCACCGATATCAGTTATCAGAAACCGGTACCGATGACAATGACCGGCATCGGTCACTGTGACTCAAAACCAAAACCAGCCTTTCCTCTATTGTTTTAATGAGGTAATTAAATTGTAATTTTGCAATAATTTGTGTTAATTCATATTAGCAAGGGAACTGACCACCTTCGAAAGGAAGTTTAATATTTCCTGGGCCCAAGGTAGTTCCCTCATTTATTGTCTAACTATAATCTGGTGGTCTTGCATTCTTATTCACAGGTAGTCCTTCCCAGACAAAAAGGAGTTCTTCACAATCGATCTGATCTCTCTCTATGGTACGCGCACACCCTCCCAGCATTCAACAGGTATTCCTCCTAGCCCTAACTGTTATCTGTTTCTCAAGAGAATGAAAGGATAGAAGCAACTCTATTCAAGGAACTGGAAACATTCTGTATGAAACACCTATATAAGGCTTCATTTTCTTTGTAAAAGGGGTTGGATATTTGTGCATTTCGAATGTAAAGATACAAATTTTTGGAAATACAGAAGAAGAACCCTCTTTCTCTCAATTCTTGTTTTTTGAATCTCCCTTTCTTGGTCTAATTAATATTTTATTTTTTTAATTAGAATTTGATTCTTTATATTCTCATTCATGGAGTAAGATGTGATGAACCTCGATTCAATCTACATTTTATTTGTTATGGAGTTTCGATTTATGCAAACACATATGTTCTTTAATTCCATTTGCATGCAGGAGTATGATAAGATATGTAGTCTTCTTATCTGAAAGTGTTGTTTCTTATTTCCTTCATTCATATAGTTAGTCAGTAATATTGTAAAACCAAGGGGGATCTTCATGTCCTTAATTGATTAATTGGTTATAACTATGTTTCCCTAATTAATTTGTATTGCCATAATCTTACTATTGTATTGCTTCTACTCCTAGTTCTTTGTTTATCTTCTGCATTGAGAATTATGAAGCGATTCACGTCTACCAATATCTGAGTCATTAAGAATTAATTAGTCTATATATTTGTAAACAACTTAGATTTCCAAGTTTTTGGCTCAATATGGAAACCTCCATGTGAGCTATGGAGAATACAGTGATAACAAGAAATTAAATTAACTAACTATAATACCTCCTCCTTTGTAATTCCATCGTAAACCTCAGAATGGGAGATAGAATTTCGACGAGCCCTGATTATTTGATATGTAGGTGCTTCCTTCGAACCGGAGCAAGACCTTTGCTACAACAAGATCGACAAACTTTGCACCAAGGATTGGGGATAAGGGATTTATGGATGGATGGAGTGGTATCACTCCGGCATTAAGACGAGATGGAGGGATTCTCTATGCTAAAATAAATCAAGGGCTCTAACACATATTTCTGTTGATTTTTTTCTATGTTTTAGAGAGGGGGTAGGGCTCTATTTATAGTATGGTAAATGGATTATCTTAAAGGAGTTTAAGTAATCGCAATTTGAAATTTTGAGCAAGATTAAATGAGCGGGGACCATAAAGAGTGGGCAAGGATTAAACTTGTATTTTTAATTCACAAGTGGAGAAATATGGAGAATAATGACATGTGAGGAGGATTAGGTTATTTTAATGTTTCAAAAGGATAATTAATTAATTCATCTTAATTAACTCGATGTGGATTTTTATGGGAAATGAGATGAGGGAATTAATTGGTATATGAAGGGTGTGAAATTGGGGTGTCTACATTTTCCCCTTTTTGTAAGGGTACTATGAAAGTAGTGTCCTTTCAAAGAAAGTAGACGAGATGGATGAAGATGCCCAAAGCGACGGGTTTTAAGATTTTTAAAGAGATTCTTCTTAAGGAAGGTTTTCCTTTGATAAGAAGCTATTAAAGGAAGAAAAGAAAAGGCATTCTCTACTTCCATGATTAGGTGAGTTGAGTTGGTTGTAGCCAATACAATGTTTGGGGAGACGAGAGGAGAAGCCAGAGAAGCATCGGCAAGAGGTGGAGAGGAAGTAGATGTTGGGTCTCAAAGTGGTTTAGAAATATTAGTAGAGTGTTCTAAGGGGTCAAAAGGGTTAAGAACCATCAGAGAATATGAGGTAGAAAAAAGAGAGAAATAATGGGGGGAGACCACCAGGCCACTCTAGCAAATGATCATGATGTCCAAATCAGAGTCGAAAGGGAGACCAAGGCAACGGCGAAGAAAACGGAAAGAGAGAGCTGGTTATAGAAGAGGAGGGGGGACATGACACCGATTGCTTGGATTAGAGGGGAAGCATGAGATTTATTTTTGGGAAGCTGCCATTTTAAAGAGAAAATACAAAAGGCATTGGTGGAGGAAAGGACCGTCCTCTTCTCTAGCTAATTTAAGGTACTTCTCAAGCAATTGAAATAGAAAAGCCATAAATTTTACCTTCTGATCATGTCAAAGATGCACAAGAAGAAAAATTTGAGGTCCATAGATCAATTTATAGTGTCTCTTCAGCGCGAAGTACCTCCTCAATTTCTAACAACCATATCCAAGGTTGTGGAAACGAGTCTTGTTCATATCCCAAGTGATACATTCTTAAATTTTCACCAAGACACAAGAACTCGTCCATCTCCTCCTGAAGTGAGCATTTAAAATAAATTCCTCCCTCGGCGGAGAGCCCTGTAACAGCCATAATAGGCTCTATCGAAATAATAAATTTATTCTTGCCCACTTTGACACTTCCTTTCTTCTAGGTTGCTAGTACACTAATGGTCACTCGGAAAGAGTGACCAGACAATTATTCCATAAACAATGTAACACCACCATCATGAAAAATATTCCATACTACTTGGTCAGCCTTGACCTCTTCATGGGAATAAGGCTCAATGTGTTTGATGGTGCCACCCATAGTGAACATGGCTATTATGATAGTGATTGCCAAAGGCCCAATATAGATGATGCTTAAATAGATATGTCGAGCACCTTCATTCAAATCTTCATTGAAATTTTTCCTAATTAGTAATAGTCATTAATTGATCCCATACATCACACGAACACAATCTATGAATGTCATAAATTCCGTAAAAAACCACAAATATCATATCCTCGTGTCTCCATCAAAAGAGGTTATGCCTCAACATAACCTAATAAATTTTATTGTAATCTTAGTTAACGTTTAGGAAACTGCAACATTAATTAGTTAATGTTCTTGCAATTACTGCATTTAGTGGAGGTTGAAGGTTTGAATGTTAGAAATATTAGATATATTTAGTTAAATATATATTATAAAATAATAATATAGTAGCAAAATGGAGCAAGGTGAAATAACTAACATTGCTAGACATGATTTCATAGTGTATAGATTATCAGACAACAAATCAAAAAGCAGTATCTTATTAGAATTTCTTTATTGACACATCTATTTGTTACATTTAGGTTCTCCAAGGTTATTCATACTGCACATGGAAATGAAGATGGTAAGAACAAATATGTTACAAGGAGCAAAAACAACACTTTTGATGGGAATTTGTTTGTGATATTTGGTGAGGCGATTTCACAAAACACTATTTGACTGGAATGAGATGGGGATTGTTTTGTTTGGAAAAACAATGCATCCCCATGAATCATCTCTATCCTGGGGTCTGATTTTGTCAACGAAGAGCAACGTGTGTAGTTCAGGCTAAGATGAACTTAAATGTAGATACAATTACAGGTACATGACAAGAATAATATGCTTATTTGGTTTGTGTTCTCTTACAGGTCCATGACAAGAATAATATGATTTTTTAGGTTGGCATGAAAAATCATAAATGTAGGCCCAGTATTAATCTTGTGATGAACTTCAACCTGTTTGGAAAAGCATAAATATAGGCCCATTATTAATCTTTTAACTAGCCTCATGGATGTTAAAAGTTCTTATATTAAACCCTTACGTGACTTCAGAATGGTTTGGGTATATATATTAACATGAATCAAGATTGTTTTGTTCCAAGTACATTCGGCAGTTGGTTGTTTATATTATTTTGAGATTAGTGGGCGCTTTCACTTAACAAGTTACTGAATGATATTTTTACCTTAGCATCCACTAGCTTATGACACAACATAATATTTGGATCTTCGCAGTCTTTAGGTTTCAACAAAATAAAGTGAGATAAAGCTTAACTGCTAAATGTATTTGAAGAATATAATATCTCGAGCTAAAGAGTCATTATTGATGCAGGAACATCAACTCCACATTTTTAAATAGATCAAGATGACATAAATTTTTGTCTTGCAAGTGCTTTTTAGGTCCTACAGGTCTGTCTAAGTCATTTTGAAGTGATATTTAGTATCTAGGATTTTCAAATTTCAAAATAAACATTTCCCTTCAATTTGAATTTGGAGGCCAATATTTGGATTGTCATTGTTAATTTCACGAATTCTTGGGCTTGTAACTTGTAACAAGGTTGGAATGAGGTTAAGTGTGTGTGTCTTAGGTCTTCCTAGGAGGGTATAGAGGTAATAGTATGAGCTAATAATAAACGACTTGAGCTTTTAAGCTGTTAAACCTAGTGTTAATCCTAGAAATCACTCATGTGACCAAGAAGACTAAGAGCTCATGATGCAGGTGCATCAGTAGTGGTCATATAAGTGTCATGCCTTGGGATGAGGTCTAGGGTGTTTAGGAATAAGTATTATCATTTTCCATCTAAAATATTGTCTTTCAAATATTCAAACTTGGCATTTTGTGTAAAATTCTAAATAAGGCCTATTAGTGCATATAGGGCCAAAATTATGTAAATAAGGTTTGGAGGGCTTATCCTCACATGTGACCAAGTTTAGTAGATGAATTTTGAGTTGTTAAAGTCTTTTCTAAAGCTAGAAATGGTTGAGATATCCTAGGAAGTAGTTGAGTAAAGCTAGGGGTAGCTTGTTCTTATGTGTCTAAGATAGATTTTTGATCTTAATATGTAATTCTCTCAAAAAATATGAGTGTGACAGAGGGAATGGATCATGAAAAAATAAATGAAGAAGGTTTTAATCAAAGCTATAGTGTATTTTTGCAAGAATTCCCATGTTTTCCCCATACAAACAGTGTAATCTCTGTTCAGGCCAAGGGCATGTATGAATACAATAAGCTTAGGAGAAGTTTCAAGGATTTTTGAAGGATGTAAAAGGTGAGAAGGTGTCCATGGAGTATCACCAAAGTTTTACAGCCCTTGAAGTCCATTATGGTTACCTATAGACTGAGATTTTCCCTCTTGGGCCTAGACTAGGGCAAGTGATATCTAGAGTTCAAGCCATCAGAAATAGATGAAAATTTAGTGACCTCTCTTTTTAAGTGGGACTTAGAATCCTGTAAAGTATCAATTCATAACTCAAACATGTGAAATAGTTATACCACTTTTACCAGTCCTGGCTGTACAATAACAGTGGGAAGGAAGAATTGGATGCATGCATGAGTAAACAAGTGGATGAAGCTCTAAGTTTCATATTGGATAATGTTGGAGGTATGGGGAAGGTGTTTCAATCATCTTCCAGGTGAAATTAGACCTAGGAGACTCACTGTTATACCTACAGGCTTGTAAGAGACCTAATTAGGCCTAAATGAGCCTTAGGATAGTTAAGGAAATACCTTTTCATACAAAGGAGTAGTGGTTGATCTTCATACATGAGATATTTCTCCATAAAGGTTAATCTAATTAGTCATAAGAAAGTGAAGTTGTTTCAGGAATATTGGAGATACACTAGTGTTTGGGTTTAAGAAGGGCTACTAGGATATGAAGCTCTACTAGGATATGAAGCTTGTTTGAAGGAACCAATTACAAATTCAAGGACTAAACAGAGTTAGAGGTCTAGACACATCATAACTAGTCATCATAAGTGCTTCATGGATGTTGGGAGTGAAACTAAGCCCTCAACACAATATTGGACTATACTACCATTTCTAGTCTATTAGGCTAGTCAAGAGAAGAATGTTGATGAAGAAGAACTCAGAGGTGAAGTATGAATCAAGAGTGTGAACAATATTGCAGGGATAGTAGAATGTTTAAGCGTAGGGGTTTGACCTATTCGATTCATGAAGTTACAACATTGGTCCTAGATATAATCATGATGGTAAAGTATATGCATTGACAGTGGAGTATGGACATGGAGCATATGTATGGACAAGGTGAAGTGTGTGATGTGATTAGCATTCATAATAACTACTACATTTTCATTCATAACTGATCCATAATGAGCTTGCACTTTCTCAAAAACTTATTCTCTTGTCTTTCCTTCACTTTTTCCTTCCATATCTTCATTCAAGGCATCATTTTTTGCCTCTTCCTCTTCACTTTGTGTACCTGTAATCACACATTAAAATACAACATCATAGTTAAAACTTTGATGCCTTTGAGCCTCTTGAATAGCTCCATCCATTAGTTCTTTTCCTTCTTTACTATGATGCTCTTCTCTTTCACTTTTTCATTTTTCTTCTAAACAAGATAAGAAGCTTGTAATAATCTCTTCCTCATTCAATATTTAGACTTATTCATGCACCACTCCTTTAGCCACTTGTTTCTCTTGTTTTCTCATCCTCTTCTCTATCTTTTAAAGATATTTTTTCTTCCTTTCTTATCATCTCTCTCAGCTTCACTTTTTGTCTTCTTTCCTTAAGTAATTTTATAGGCCATTTTACACCTCTCTTTAAATCAAAGGCAAGTATATTGCTTCCTCTCTCTATACTTGTAGCTTTTATCAACTCTGCTAATTTCTCCACATTCTCCTTAATCCCTTGAGTTCTTTGTCAAACCACAATTCATGCCTCCTTGTCTTTTCTCTCTTCTTTTCTTATTTATTTTCTTTTTCCTCTCTCTTCTTCCTCGTCCAATTCTCTATTTCTTCCATTTTCCATTGCACACACTTCCACACATTGTTAATAACAACAAAATTATCCCTTCCATGCTTTTATACCAAATGATGTGAATAAAACATATACAATCTCATTCATCTAATCAAAACATTCAATTTCATCCAAATTTTCATTAGTACATTGTTTCTAGTAGTTCTTTGACTAGTTTCGAAGGCTCAGAAGATGTTAAACTAGACCATATTTATCTTTAAGGTCTTTTATCAGACATTCCCTACTCTATTTTTTCCAAAATACACAAACTCTTCTATTGAAATGATCAATTTCAATGAAATTTCCAATTGCTCTTATCTTCCCTTATCTTGTCCCTTGATGTTTTCCTTAGACTTAACTCTCTATTCACACTCCCTCAAATAGGCACCTTGCTTATACACCCTAACAAGTGTTGAATCATCAATTAATTTGATTTCAAAATATCAATATACACCCTTTCACTTATATGCTCAAACATGTTAGATCACGCCCTTAAGACATATCACTCTTAGTCTAATCATGCAATCTTGGGCTTCTTGGTTTCCTAGTCATGATGGAGATTTTGTAACCTATCTATCACTTCACACACTATTATTTTACCCTTAACATGAATTCAAGAAGTTTCATTTCACCTAGTTTACCTTACTAGGTCACCCTATCCTTAAACCAAGCCTTTAAGACTAGTTACTTACTCCAAGCTTGCAAGTGGTATTTTAGCGCTAACCATTATGGACTATCACCTCTCATAGTTTCATTTTCTCACCTTAGACACGCCCCTAAAATCTCAGGGTCTAATTTTTTATAGAACTCCTTATACTTCACTTGCAACTTTGACCTCTATAACCCTTAATTAGGTCTTAGGAAGGATATTGTCATACATAAAGTTGAATATCAATAGTTTCAAGATGAAATGTAGAGTGTTTCAGGCACCCCTTTATGCTCATCTCTCTTAGTTCCATATTTCAAGCTTTAAATCTTATACTATTATGTATTTCCTTTGTAAGGGGGTCTTCAAATTAGTCCTCCCACTGCGACTTTCTAGATTTCCACCCCAATTGTTATGAATAACTCTCCAACATTAGCTTATTTTTGCACAAGACCTTTTTCAACATTTGACAAACATCATAATAGGTATACCTATTAAATTTCAGTCATTTTCGTTAGTGGAGTTAGTAGATATTGCACTTTTTCCATTGAAACCCTAGTTATGCTAGGTACAGACCCAAGAAGGCTAAAAATGCAATATATTTTTCTATAGATCAATTTAAACCACCAAAATTGTTATGAAGGTCTGTAGAATCTAGGATATCAAGTATTCCTTACCGGTGGCTTAGGAAAACAAGCAATGCCTCTTCAAATAAGTAAAATCCTTCCCCATAACACATTAAGAGACAATGTTGTCACATGGTTGTCAAATATGAAAGTTTATAAGAAAAAAAACACTCTTCTAATACTTGAATCCCTTATTCATATGCCCAATATAATGATATCAACTCTTTCCTATTATAATTTAGTATCACAAGAATGTAGTCACGGTCAAGGTTTGTCCAGAAACCATGATATACAAGAAATATATCTAATATAAACTCCCACTCTCTTTTTATTGACTTATCATCCTTCCTCCTCGAGTTCATTGATAACCTACCACTCAAACATCATGCATGCACTTTTATTTTAAAGGTTTTAGTCATTCTTCCATCTAGTAACTAGGGGTAATTTTCTAAGTTGTAATGTACTAACTGTAAATGTCTTACCAGATATGAAACAAAGCCCTCACCTAAAGATCATTATCTAAACAATGTACAAACCCCTTGTACCATGCACATATGAAGGGTCTCCCTCCTAATGACCACAACCAAAGATATTAAATGTCTTACCTCCTCTCAATACTCTGTTTACTCAAAATATATTCCATACAGTTATAGAATTCACATTCTATCCACATATATTATCCATAAGCAAATAAATAAAACAAACTTAACAACTCTCCTATTTCATCCCTTACCAAGCTTAGTTTTCTATTTCCATTGTATAATCACTCTTCTCACTGTTCAATCACCATGTACTAAGTGTTCGTAAGAGCAAAAGTACTCCCAACCTTCATGAAATCAGTCAATTAGAGTTCCATACTCATGAAACAACTCAAATACCTCCTTATTGGAATTCTGAGAGAAAGAATCAATCCCATTCATAATAGAAAACTTCAAAAATTATGCAAAAGTTGTTACAAAATAGAGGTGTCACAATATATAAACAATTTGCTACACAAAATATGAGATTTCTCCTTATTTTCCTTCCTAAAACTTCACACTTTTGATTAATACTCGAGTATAATGTTGAGATATAGTTACATTCTCCACTATATAGTCATCTCAACTAATTCTAAGTGATTGAACTCTTAGTCCCTTTGGTCACATGAGTGACTTCTTGTCTTAACATTAGGTTTCTTAGTTTAAAAACTTAAGTCCTGAATTATTAACTCATATTATGACCTCTAAAGCCCTTAAGAAACTTAAGACACACTTTGACCTTATTCCACCCTTTTAACAAGTTACAAGCTCATGCCTTCATGATATCAACAAGAACAAGCCAAAATTGGCCTCCACATTCAAATTTTACATTTGGAGGGAAATGTTTTTATTTAAATTTTGAAAGACCTATAACCAACTGACACCCCTAAGTAACTATTAAGAACCTCTAGGACTCATGAACACACTTACAAGCCAAAATTGATGTCACCTTTACTTATTTGCAAAGATGGAGTTGATGTTCCTACATCAAATATAAATTGGGTTTTCTTTCCTATATGAAAATATGTGTGTTGAAACAATGAGATTTGGTAAAGTAAATTAGATGGGATCATTGTTATTATGTGGGTATTTCATTATTTAATCTCATTTAGATTGGAATCAAACTGGGTGTTGAAATTTGGTAGGTTTGTGACTTATTGTTTGATTATTAAGTTTTATAACAATATTCCATTCAAAATGTACATGGGATCTTTGTTTACTGTGTTTTCTTTAAGTAAATGATCGATAACCCAAAATAATTCATGGTAGGGAAAACGTGTAGACCTCATGTTTAAATATGGGTTTGCATAAGGCATTTTATACCTGCCCTAATTGAAAATGGTTCTTTTGGTATGTGTAATTACATAAATATGACCTACACAATTACAAACACATTTTGTGTAATGGGTTGGTTAATAGTTTTTGTTGAATTGCGTTGCTTATGCATTATTTTGGCCATTGAGTCTTATGTTAGGCACTGGGTTTCCTGGGTTGACTAATTCAAGTTGTTCAATTCCTTTTAGGGTTTGATATGAATATATATAAATAATAAACATACAGTTACAATTTTTAAAATTGTAGAATTTGTTATGAACTGGGTAGAGTTGCTTAAGCTCGCCTAACATCAATGATAGCTGGCCAAACAACTCTCTCTCTCTCTCAAGCTTAGTAGCAATATGTTTTTCTGATATTCATATAATAGTCACGGGGTTGAAAGGTTTTTGACTCTTTTAGATTTGAATTCTACTCTTCCCTTTTAGGTTTGAAATTTATAGAGATTTTTCAAGCTCGTTGAGTAAGTGTTATTGGTGGATAGCTCATATGAGTTGTGGGAGAAGTTTATTCTATTAAGGAAGATATAAACTTTGGTTATTGTGACTTAGTGTTCAAACTTCTTTTGTTATGGGATCCTACTCTTATGGAGGGTGTTATCAGCGAATTTTGACTTCGCAAAATTGTTTTTAAAAAATTGAAATTTTGAAATTTTTCAAAAGTGTTATTTTGCGTGGTTTATCACTCTCATGACGATCGTCTCATTTTTGTGATCGTTCCGGTCTTCGTTTCATCCATTTCAGGCGAGAAGTCCTCCCACCAGGTCTTAAACTGCGTTAAATATTAATTAATTAATTAATATTTAATTAGTTAATTACTCTTGTTTGATAAAATTAATTTTTAAATAATTTTGGAGTATTTAATTAAATAAATATTAATTAAAATTCATTCGTCAAGTTTTATTTTAATTGCCGGGGAAAAAATAAGCTTCTACTTCCCATTGCTGGGGATGCCAAATTGGCTTCATGGGCCCGGATTTCCCCTTTCTTGGCAAAATTGTTTTAAATTCCCGCTCGTGGGATTTCTTTTCACAATTGCCAAATTAATGAATTGGCAAACAGGTAAAACATCTCTCGATTTCCCCACATGGGAAAATAGAGTGGGATTGCCAACCCCCCTTGTTATTCCCATTGGCAATTGGTCGATGCTTTCCCCATTTCCCCTGGCAATTAATTCCACTATCCAAGAAGAGGGGAAGTCGGTTTAGCCTTCATAAATTCTTCCATTGGACTTGTTGGAAAGAGTCGTGCGAAGCTTTCCGATTGCTTCTTATTTCTTTTGAAGATCATAATATTTTATCACATCCCACAATATTGAGAATGCCATTGTGAAGAAGAAATACAAGGAGGATAAATATCATTTTTTCACGCATTGGTGAAGGAGAAAATAGATAAGCTTCCACACATAGGAGGAAGGACATCCGGTGAGAGGAAATCCAAAAGTACCTACACATGGTTTTAAAGGAGAGGGCAGTATAAAATATAAAAGAACAAAGAATCCACACACATTCAGCCAGAGGACAACAAATAAAGATTGATTCCCACGCATAGGGTAAGACAGACCACGTGGAGGTTGGAGGAGGAGATTCCACGCACAACAAAGCCAAAAGAGCAGACCCACGTGCTAGAGAAAGGAACCCGCGTTTGCAACGAAGGATCTCTCACTCAACAAAAAATATAAGTTCCCACGCCTAGCCAAGAAGATGTTCAAACACAACACAAGAAGACTCCATGCGCAGCAAGGCAGTTTGATGGAACAGTCCAAGAACAGGTAAAAGACAAAGAAGGAATCTCCACGCATTAGCAGCAGGCAAGAGCATTAAACAAAAATTTACGCAGGTTTTTGTGTTTAAATATAAAATCATATTTTAATGCCCAGCCATGAGGAAGTCAAACACCACGCACAAGGGAGTATTCACCAAAAATCTGCTAAACACCAGGCAAGGGAAAGGAAATTACCACGCATGTTTTTAAGATATATTGTTTTCAATGCATTAATCTTTGGAAAATTCTCCATGCCAAACAGAGGAAAGGAGAAACTGTTAAACGCCTTGCTCCAAGCTAATTTCCAACGCATTTTTAAAAGCAACAACATATTATCCATGTAGGTTTAGAGAGCAAATTTCCAACACAGAAGTGAGAAGGCATTTGTTTTGTCTTCATTGCAAATTTGATTCCCACACAAAGGAGAAAGAAGGGCCACTACCAACAAAATACGCATTAATCAAGAAGAAATCTAACGTTGCAGCTCCATCCACGTTGCAGGCATTCAGACAAAAATATCACGTATTCAAACACATTACCAATTGATATCAGCACAAGAAAATGAAATTAATAAGGAAAACGATAGATGCGGAATGAAGGTTGCCGCGGTCTGTATATGTAGAAGTAATCAACTTTGGAAGTCAGTATCTCGAAGCTGATTGATTTTCGGGAAGAACGGTTTGTTTTTGTTGAATTCTTCCCATCTTCGTGTACTCAGTTTCCAAATGTTAAATGAGCAGCTCCTCATTTGATATTTTTTACAAACCCAAGAAAAAATCAGTTACTCGATTTTGCCACGTTCGCAATTTCAATTTGGCGGAAGGCTTACTTTCTGAATTTGTATCTTGAGCCCAAATGATCGTCAAAATAAGCAGTTTAGTTCATTGAATTCTTCCCACATTCATGTATGTATTTGCAAAAATTCAAATGTACAGCACTTCGTTTGATATTTTTCACGAGGTCAAATAAAATGCAGTTTGAATGATTTCGCTGCTCGCACAGTTTTCAGCCTGTCAAGGTGGCTCACTTCGAGAGTTGATATTTTGAATTTAGATGATTGTCAAGAAAAAATAATTATTTCATTCATTTCGTCCCACATTCATATCCTTCCTTGAAAATTTTTACATGCTAAGGGTGACGTTTAATATTTTTCCCAGGCTAAAACTAAACGCGATTTTTGCAGTTTTACACTTGCATTTTCCTAGCAGTTTCACAAGAGTCAACTTTGACCTTTAATATTTGACTGAAGAATTTGATTGGGGAAAAACCTTCTGACATGAAAACTTGTGGTACCTTAATATACTTCCTCATGTAGTGAGAAATTCTCAGGACAAGATTTGCTATTTTTCCCAGGGTAGTTTTACAGGAAATTTGTGCAGTTTTGTAAGATGGAAGTAATAGCCTGAAATCACGTTTCTGTCACAGTCATGTCATTCCCAAACAAAATGATGTTGTGGTATAGGTTCCAAGGTATTCTACTCACCTCGACGCTCCATTCAAAGTATGAGAACATCGTCAATACCAACTTGGGACACATCAACATAGGTTGACTCTGCGATCGCATATCAACCGAAAGCGAGTCACTATTTTCCTGACGCTTGTTCTAAATTGGTCATTACTTGCATGGATGCACCATGAAACTTGCATAGTGTGACGATTCAACT
Organism: Taxus chinensis; assembly: GCA_019776745.2. Taxonomy (NCBI): domain Eukaryota; kingdom Viridiplantae; phylum Streptophyta; class Pinopsida; order Cupressales; family Taxaceae; genus Taxus; species Taxus chinensis. Next base: position 896,091,333 of record CM034151.1, read on the forward strand.
CCAACGGCTCCAAAACGGTAGCAACCCCTAACTTCCTCATTATGCCGTATAAGTCGTAGCTATTGGCATTGGTCTTTTCGAAGTCAAAAGTCATTGTTATCGGCAGAGATCGATAATGGGAGCATCTTTTCTACATCAATTTTTCACTTGATCATTATGGCGGATCTATTCATTGACAAACCAATACCGACGACAAGTGTAATTGTGCGGATCATCAAGCAAGGCCACATCATTCAAGCGTGTCCCTATCAGCTCTCAGTTAGCACCGTGCACAATACTTCATCGGCCAATCTTTAAGTTGTTCTGTTCTCGAATTGGATGATCATGAGTGAATCAGAATGCCAACACTTCGGGATGGTGACAAAGACAAAAGACATAACTCCAGGAGGTGAATTGCAATTTTGGCTCTTGGAGATCTTCTCAATGGCTAAAGACCAGAAGCTGGATTTTGACAAACCAAGGTGGCGTAATGACTACAGTCTTGCAAAAAATGAATAATTCACCATGTAAAGGTACTCAAAGCATGTGAAGAATTGTGTGTAATTGTGAATGTGAATACGAATGAAGACAAACTTTCTCACACCAGAATATTTCTTAGACGGAGGGGTGGATGAATTGCTCAAGTTTCAAGCTCAACACTCTTGTCATTTGGAGGATTGTAGAGCATGGTCAATGAGTTCATTCCCGTACGATCAAGATAGGCGGACTCTTGGCCCAATGGATAAGGCACTAATCCTATGTGTCTTGATCTAGGTGGCACATTGCTGATTAGGATGTCTATGTGTGCGTCCAAGTCATTTAAGTGGGGTCCACGTGTGCCCATTTCTTTTATGACTTTTTAGCTTAAGTGGTTTCTATTTTTAGTTGTTTTTAATAAAGTTGGTTGAAAAAGTCAAAGGTCACTTAAGTGCCTTATTTAATGATCATGTAAAACCCTAACTACTTTGTAACCAACTTTTGGGTTATAAAAGGAAGTGAGGGGCTCATTTGTAAGGGTGACTTTGAGAGAGGAGAAGAAATACTTTTATGTGCAAGCTTTATTTCAGGAGGAAACTTTGTGTTCTTTTGTGAAAACATTTTGGAGTTAATGAAATACGAACTTTGTGTCTCATTCATTGTCTCTTGTAGCATTTGATGCTCTTATGTTCATTAGATGTGAGGTGTTTGAATATTTCATGCAAATATTATCTTTGATTTTATTGTCAACATTATTAATCGGTTTTTCTAGTTCACAGTGATAAAGCTCTAATTATCTACTTGCTCATGTGTGTTCCCTTTTACACATTCTTGTTTGGCTAACTCAAACTCCGTTTTATTTGTGTTAGTTATTCGTCTTTCTTCCTCATGCAATATTAGGCTCTGTTTTACCTAACTCTTGCATGTTCCTTCTTTTCATTCCATTTCACTCCTTTCCTTCATTCCATTCCATCTCCCTCATTCACTTTTTCTTTCCATTGATGTTCCAAAACACCCCCCACATACAATTTTGAATGTACAAATGTAAAAACAGTTTTGGTTTTCAATAAAGGCAGCCTCACCTTCATTGAGGAGGGACTTCGTTCCCACACTGTTGCATGTCATTTGCATGCATGCAAATCCATATGCTAACAAAGGGTAACCATTTGGAGTAGACTCTATTAGCTAATATTATTGTCTTGTTGGGTAGTTACAAACCTTATAATATTCAAGAAAAGAAACAACTTATTGTCAAACAATGATTATTTAATTCCTTGTTTATAATAATTGAATATTATTAGGATATGTCTGATATAAATCATAATAATAACAATGATAGTCTATGATAGAAATCATATGAATAAAATGTGGCGGAAATCTCTTTTCCCAAGTCATGCTTAATATATTATCGACTACATAATGGGATATTAATATTCAAACTTCTTGTTGTGATAAAATTTTGATCATCAAATGGCTACTAGGAAACACTTCCATACCAGTATAATTATATTTTGATAGGGTTGTATGTTTTTGGATTTACAGGTTATTGTTGGAAGTTAGAATAGTATTAAGATTGCAATACTACCTTGTTAATTTGATTTCATTACATTGATTGATTTAATGAAATATGAAGGAAGAGGATAGATAATCAATTTATATTCTTTGTGTCATAAAGATGAAACTTGATTATGGGTTGTTAATCTCTTCCACTTAGATGAACTGACCATGCATAAATTATTATCTTTGTTATAACTTACAGGACTAATATTACGAAGTGATTAAAGAATTGGATAATACATGATTCACCATGTATTGAATTATTGTATTGATTCATATCAATTTGATAATTCTACTTGTAATTTTATAAGAGTGTGAAAGTATTACTTCGCAAATTGTAAAGGGAAATGAGGCCTAATGTATTAAATTATTATCTTCGATAATCAATTTATGACTATATAATATTTTTATTAACTATGAAATTAATGACTACTCGGATATTTATGATTGTGTAAAGTGAGATACTAGTATTGTTGTTTTACAACAGATAATTTAATGTAATTTGATGTTTAATGTGTTAACACAATTTCTTATGATGTCATTATGATTTAATGATTAAGTTATATACATTTATTCAACAACAAAAAAGTTAGACAAAAGAAAATAATATAACATTGTACTTATAGAATATAGGTGTAATAATAAAATTTATTTGTTTCCTTAGTTCACCATAAAAAACAAGATGATATGTACCGATTATTAAGCATGAAACAAAGATACATAATGTTGTCTTTTAACAACTATAACTTACATGTTTATGATAAGGTATATTCGTTGTAAAATATCATATCTACTACACCCTAGAGGAAAAATAACTACAATGATATAGAACAAAGTATGCAGGTACATTATAATCATAAGAAATAGTATATATGTACACAATTGATTTTGTGTTCAAAGAAAAGTTGCAAAAGCCACATATTTAGGGTAAGAATCTCTAAAGAATCCCCAAAGGCTTTAAAAAACTTATCAGTGGAACATCAGATAAGAAATGAGCAAGGGTTCCTAACTTGCATACATTATTTTTAAATAAACAAACAAATTAACCAAATGAAACTAACCTCTATTCTTCAAGAGCTTAAAATAATGAACCTAATAGGTTCTAAGCAATCAATTTTGGTGCTTAAGAGAAAGGGATCTCACCATTAATGGATTCAAGGCCAACAATTCTTCCCTTTTACTCTATATTTGTGTTATAAAATGCAAAAGTAAAGCAAATAGCTCAATAACGGAAATTGAAATGAAATCTAGAACCTAAACAAAAAATGCTATATTTTATGCTAGGAAGAAGAGAGAATTCTTGATAATGAGAGAGGGGGTCTAGCCCTATATATAGTTTTACATTTGGGAAAATGGGAAACTTGAGTGCATGTGGGGCAAATGATTAATCCAAAAAGCACTTTTAGCAAGTCAAAGCTTACTTTGACTAGGTTTAGGAGAGATAAACCATAGTTAAGTTTAATTAACCATGTAACTTAGAGGATAATTAGGGTTTCAAGAGAGTTATGAGAGGTCTGATCAATCCAATGAAATGGATTGATAGTCTAGAAGGAAATAAGAAGCTAATTTAGTTAGAACGAGGCTATAATAGCATGTTTAAATGGTTTACGAGAGGGAAAATGACCAAAAAGGGTGTCGTAAGGAGGGAGTTAGATAGGTCAAACTAGTGGTGTATCGTCAGTTTGCAATGAGAAGAATAGTTAATGCAATATTAGACGTAATAGTGCATTGATCAAACTACATGTGTCTACATTTTCCCCTCTTTGAGGTGATGTAAACTACATCACTTCGAAGAAAGTAAACAAATACAAATGAGTAGAATTTTTTTGAAGGAGTAGAAGAAGAAATTAGTAGGACGAAGGATGCCCCCTCGAGTGTCGATGGGGTGAGAAAAGTGCGAAGAGAAGAAGATGAGAAACAAGAAGAAAAAGATATATTGAGCTATCCACAAATCAATTGTATTCAAGATGACCTTGTCCCACCGGGTGTGCCAAATGTGTTCAAAGAAAAGTTGCAAAAGCCATAGATTTGGGGTAAGAATCTCCAAAGAATCCCCAAAGGCTTTAAACAACTGATCATTGGACCATTAGATAAGAAATGAGCAAGGGTTCATAATTTTCATACATTAATTTGAAATAAACAAACAAATTAACCAAATGAAACTAACCTCTATTCTTCAGGAGCTTAAAATAATGAACCTAAGAGGTTCTAAGCAATCAGTTTTGGTGCTTAATATAAAGGGATGTCATCATTAATGGATTCAAGGCCAATGGTTCTTCCCTTTTAATCTATATTTGTGTTATAAAATGCAAAAGTAAAGCAAATAGCTCAATAACGGAAATTGAAATGAAATCTAGAACCTAAACAAAAATGCTATAGTTTATGCTAGGAAGAAGAGAGAATTCTTGAAAATGAGAGAGGGTGTCCAGCCCTATATATAGTTTTCCATTTGGGAAAATGGGAAACTTGAGTGCATGTGGGACAAATGATTAATCCAAAAAGCACTTTTAGCAAGTCAAAGCTTACTTTGACTAGGTTTAGGAGAGATAAACCATAGTTAATTTTAATTAACCATGTTTAGAGGATAATTAGGGTTTAAAGAGAGTTCTGAGAGGTATGATCAATCCAATGAAATGGATTGATAGTATAGAAGGAAATAAGAAGCTAATGTAGTCAGAATGAGGCTATAATAGCCTGTTTAAAAGGTTTACAAGAGGAAAAATGACCAAAAAGGGTGTCGTAAGGAGGGAGTTAGATAGGTCGAATTGGCGATGTATCGTCATTTTTCAAGGAGAAGAATAGTTAGTGCAATATTAGATGTAATAGTGCATTGATAAAACTATAGGTGTCTACATGGATTTTTGGGGTATAACCAAATTGAGGTAGCAAAAGAAGATCATATTAAAACGGCCTTCACAACAACATGGGGCACTTTTTCATACAGAAGAATGCCTTTTGGCCTAATCAATGCAGGGGAAACCTTTCAAAGAGCGATGGATCTTGCCTTTAAGGATTTTAAGCACTATATTGTAATATAATTTGACTATCTCACAGTCTTCTCAAAGAAGAGAGGAGACCACTTGCGTCACTTAGAACAGGTGCTCATAAGGTGCAGAAAGCATGACATATCCCTGAACCCAAAAAAGTGCATCTTCATGGTCACAAAAAGTAAACTATTGGGACACATTGTGAACGATCAAGGAGTAAGCATTGATCCCGAAATAATGAAGGCCATTCAAGCATTATCATTTCCCACAAGTAAGAAGTGATTTCATTTATTCTTTAGAAAATTTAATTTTCTCTGACGCTTTGTCCCTGAGTTTACAGAATTGACTAAGCATATCACGACCATGATGAATCCCTAAGTCAACTTCAAGTGGAATGACGATGGAAAGAAAAATTTTAAAGCAATAAAAAGAGCCATTACTAAGGCCCCTATCCTAGTGTGCCCTGACTTTAATAAAAATTTCATCATGTACTTCTATGTTTGAGATCACACCCAATCTGTTGTTCTCATTCAAAAAAACAAGGAAGGCGTGGAAGCACTTATTGCCTTCATGAGTTTCTTATTGAAGAAACATGAGTTAAACTACAACCAACTAGAATAATATGCCTACGTAGTAGTCAAAGTAGTAAAAAAAATTAGGTTCTACATGTTTAACTCCCACATGGTGGCAATGGTTCTCGACAATGCAATAAAGTCCATCCTAACTCAGTAAGATCCCGGTGTCAAGAGAGGAAATTGGGTGGAAAAGATTCAAGAGTATGACTTATAAATCTGAACTTCTAATTTGGTACGAGGAACTGGTTTATGCAGATTGATTTCTAAGGACAAGGCTCTCAAATCTCAACATGGTGGAAATGATTTTCTTTGCTCCATGTTCTTTGAAGACCAACCACAAGTTCTCTTTGTAAACACCACCGACGAATGGTACGTGGATATTTCTTACTACCTTACCAATGGTGAATTCCCTATTCAACTTGACTACAAGCAGAGGAGAACACTCATGCTAATGGAAACGAATTTTGTAATTTGGAACCATGCACTCTAAAAAAGAGGCCTTGATGGATGCTTTCTTAGGTGTGTACATAAGGAACAATAAAATAAAATCTTGAAAGAATATCATGATCAAGCATGTGGCGGATACTTTTTGGCAATGGTCACTACCCATAAGATTATTCGAGAAAGATATTATTGGCCTACCCTCATCGCAGGCACTCAATAATGGGTATCCAAGTGTGAAGCATGTCAACAGTTTATTGGGATTCCACAACTCACATCACTTCCTCTCAGGCCAGTTTTCATTGAAGAGCCATTTCAGTAGTGGGGATTGGACTTCGTTAGTGCTTTGAATCCCCATTCAAGCACATGTCACACCTACATGCTTATGACAACAAATTATTTCAAAAAGTGGGCGGAAGTTATCCCAGTAAATCAGGACAACACCGAAATGGTATGTAATTTTATAAAGGATAATATTATCATCCATATTGGAGTCCCACAAAATATCGTGGTGGACAATGCCAATTATTTTTCCTTAAGAGAATTGACTTAATTATATCATGGATATGGGATTTTCCTATCTCACTCATCATATTACTATCCACAAGGAAATGATCAAGCTGAGTTGAGTAACAATAACATCATGATCATTTTCCGCAAACTTGTAGATGAGAACCAAATAAATTGGCACAAGAAGTTGTACGATGCATTGTGGACGGACATGATAACGTCGAAGAAGGTAATTGGTATGTCACCTTTCTAATTTATATATTGAATTGAAGCAGATATTCCCATCACAATTGACATGTCAGGCCTCAAGTTGCTCTAGGGAATAGAAGATGAACAGTACAAGGATTCAATTGACAAAAAAAATGGTTTCTTGAGAATCTGGAAGAAAATAGACTCCGAGTGGTAGATCACATCAAAGAACATCAACTGAAAGTGAAGAATATATTCGACAAGAAGGCCAAAGCCAGGGAATTCAAAATTGGATATCTTTTTCTACTCTAGGACAAGCAAAGGGAACCCTATGGCATATTTGACCCCACCAACCCACCTTATGTGTAATAAATTTTAGGTAGGTTATATATATGTAGATAATTCTAGGTCATTTTCATTGTCCACCAAACATGATTTTCCTTGACCTCAAGTTTTCCTTGACCAAATTTTGAAAAAGGAGTTTCTATTTCAGAAAAAATTGTTTGGTCACTAAAAATTATTTAGAACACAATTAGATGCAAGGTTGGGATCATTGGAAATGCATTTTGGAGAGGAACCTACAGTCCAAGTTTCAAGGCAAACAAGCGTGGGGTTTGAAAGATATGAGCAAAAAGGGTTTTTGAGCATGGAAGATTAATGACAAAATTTTGGCAGCACAACAACATACTAGAAACAATGGGGGAGATAAAATAACACAAACGAGGCTTAAAATGGTTAAGTGTTTCATTAAAATGAGTTTTCCTCTTTCAAGTGTGTTTTCCCTCTCATTTACACACTTTAACTCACATTAAACCCAAACAAGTTCAACTCGGGTCAGGTGGAGGTTAGAGGTGTGGTTATACCCTAATAAATAGGGGGGGAAAAGGTACATTCACCCCTTCAAAGTGATCCATGGGTGCTTGCTTCATGAGGATGTGGTCAAATTTTGCAAAATATGGTGAGTTTATAACATGTTTCTAATACCCAATTTGTCACTTTTAAGTGACAAAAGGGTGTCTGTATGGGGGGAGTAAAATTTTTTGCCCCCCATGTCCCCTTAGCTATTGGGAAAAAGGAACATCAGAACTCCAAACGGCTTTCATGGATCTAATTTTCATGAAAAATTGGCAAAAATCCAACTTATGGTGAGTTTATAACATGTTTCTAACACCTTAAGTTGTTACTTAAGTGACAAAACATAACACTCAATAAGGAGCACACTTTGATGTTCCCCATGCAGGGAAAATTTTAGTGGCGAATATTTGTAATATGGTGAATATTCCATTTTTGAAAATTTTGAAAAGGTGAATTTTTTGGCATGGGTCAGTGACTTGTTCACCTAAAAATTACACTTTAATTTTTTTTAGGGGTCGGCTTCGCCTAGCCTTGAAAAATATCCCCCTATATAAACCTAGATTATTCGCCAGGTAGAACACCTCTACTTCACATTTTTCAACAATATGATATATCCCGTATTATAGACGTACGACAAGGGGGCAAGTTATTGACATGCGACAAGGAGGGTTTGCAGATAAGGAGATACTGCAGATATTGACGCATAGTAGACGCATGACAAAGAGTTTGTTGACGAGCGACATGGAGATTTTTTCGATGAGCAAGAAGAGGGCAGAGGCTGCAGACGCGCGACAGGATATTTGTTGTCGCACATCAAAAAATGCATTGACGCACGTCAATAGACCTTAGTGACGCGCGTCAACAACCGTAATGACGCGCGTCACTGAGGTCTGTTGACGCGCGTCACAGACCTCAGTGACATGCGTTAACAACCGTAATGACGCGCGTCACTGAGGTCTATTAACATGCGTCACAGAACTCAGTGACGCACGTCATTACGGTTGTTGACGCGCATCACTGAGGTCTGTTGACGCGCGTCGCTGAGGTCTGTTGATGCGTGACCTTGACAGATAGTTGACACATGACAAGGAGGTACAACAGATATTGACGCATAGCAGACGCATGACAAAGAGTTTTTTGATGCATCACATGGAGATTTTTTGATGAGAAAGCAGAGGTCGGAGGCTACAGACACGCGACAGGAGATTTTGCTGTCGCGCGTCAAAAACAAATGCAGTGATGCGCATCATTAGACCTCAGTGAAGCACGTCAACAACCATGTTGATGCGCGTCACTGGGGTCTAATGATGCGCGTCACTAAGGGTGTTGTCCCTCCCATCGCGCGTCTGCAGCCTTTTGTCGCAGCACTTGACAATCAGGCGAAATTTTTTCATACAACCCCCAAAAAATTCGCCTTCCCGCGAAACCGGTTCTGGGGATATTAGCCAGGTATTCTCCACCTCCGATTTTCAAGAGGTCTCTTAAAATGAACCCTGTCCCCATGTCCCTTTGCACCAAGAGACAAAGGGAAAAAGGGACATCAAACCTCCAAAACTCCACTCTAACTTCTTGAAATTTTGATGTCATCAATCTCAACGTGAAAATAGACTAAGGAGTGGTTTTTCGGACCCGGGAGCAAGACATGGAGTTTAGAGGGCCAAAATTATATGATTTTTACTCAAAAGGACACAATGAGTCCATTCCCACCATTCCAAGACCAAAATTATCTTTCAATTTTCCTTTTCAGTCTATTTTACACTTTTACCTATATGAGTGCACTAGTAATCGAAGTTACCACCTGAGTCCAAAAAGATTATAAAAAAATCCAACACATATACCATGAGGAGGGTCCAATTTACTCCAATTTTACTTTTTTTTAAGATCCTAAATCTTCTCGAGGTGTCTGAAACCCTCTGAGCAAGTTCCACCTTGTAGAAAGACTCTTATGCTACACAAATGAATAATTTTCTATATTTTTAATACTCCCAAAATTCTATTTTGATTACTATACCATGAAGTAGGATCTGTCAACTTTACAATTCCTATGATTTGTATTCATGAGACCTCTCGAGGCTCCTAAAACCCTTTGAACAAGATGACTAGCTCCTTTGAAACATGCTTTTCCTATGTGCCTTGCCTAAAAAAGACTCAGTTTTGCTTGAAGTTTCCCAACCTCTAATGGCTTTTAAAAACTTCTTAAACTACCTTAGATCATCTTATTACTCTCCCACACAACTAAAAGAGGGTTTAAAACCCACAAGAAAGGATCGCGAGGGATGACGTGCACATCAACGGATGTGTGAACGGTAGCGTGAAGAGATATCAAGAGGAGCGAGCATCAACCGAATGTGCATGCAAAGATTCGACAAACAGAAAAAACCTTGATAAGCCACAAAACTCTCCTCTATCTCATAGATCAAATGGGGTGTACATATAGGAGGTGTTGAGTAACCCCCAGTGTTACAATCATGACAACTTGAGTAGAGAGGGGGAGTTACATTCCCAGAATAGAAGTGTAACTCCCTATGATGCATATGATGCACTAACACGTAAGAGAATCTCATAATGACCCCTAAATGACATGTGGACCTACGATCTCACCTAAGTGAGATGACTCACTTGGTGATGTGGAAAATAACACACACCAGCACCCCCCCTTCATCGTAACTTAGGATGACGTGCAGGTCATAAATGAGAAATGGGTCCCGGCACAAAGCCTGATGAGGTACCCACGTACAAGAAACTCTCGAAAAGTTGAGTAAAAGCAGAAAACCCAGTGGGAAAAAATCCCCCCCAAAAGAGAGACAAGTCCACTCTCTAATCTAAGAAAGATGTCAAAGATGGGTCCCGGCCACAGACGAGCCTGTAAAGGTACCCATGTACAAAGAGGTAATCTCTCGGAAAGAAGAAGAAGAGAGAAGAAGAGGGAGATGAGAGGAATGTAGAAGATGCCATGGATGGATCTGAACCTACAGCTCTAGGAGGTCTCCCAGAAGAATGTCGATGATGAGATCCTCTACCTCTGGACTAAAGAAGAGCCACCCGCAATGAACTGTGTGCCTGCCCTTAGGAAGGATAGAAATGACGTGTTGGAAGTCCGCCCACTCCATAAAGGAAACTAAAGGCAACAACACGAAGAACTCTGAGTCTGGTGCATGGAAGTGTGAAATAGGTCTAGCGAGTGAGTGCCAAAGAACCAAAGGTAATGCCAAGTGCGTAGAACTATCAGAGTGAAAAAGAGGAACACCCGTAGAAAGTATTTCCAAGTGATGTGAAGGAAACAAAACATCCCCCATAACAGAAAATGGATCCACAAGCAAGGGTGGATCAATGAAGGTCTCTGGAAAAGTGGAAGTGGTAAGAGTCCCAAAATGGGCACTCCCAACAATGAAGATAATGAACTCCTCTGAAATACCTGTAGATGGATGAGGAACCTGTAGTGCATCACAAGTGTACTCTATGAAAAGATGACTAAGGTCAGGCAGATACTCATTCCTGATGAGGGGGCTCAACAAACAAAAGAGTGATGTCAAATAGGTATGAGTCATCTAATGAAGGTAGAGGAGTGAAAGGGGCCTAACACACTGAAGGTGGAAAAGAGGTGGGTGTGATGAATGTATGAGACTGAATAAGATACTGCTTGATATTTGATGAGATATGGGATGTGTCAACACTCTCTGGAATAGTGAGAGAAAGAGGAGAAGAGTCCTCTATAGTACTCTCGACATCAGAACTAGGTGCACAATCCTCGTCATCAGAAGTAGAACCAAGCGAGTCTGTGTCAGTGGAACTGTCATCACATGAAGAAGAGGAGATAACTGAATCAGCAACAACAATAATGGTTGCAGTATGTGAAGGGTCTCCATAGAGGGACTAAAGAATGCTCTAGACATAGTGGGGTGGATCTGATTCTACCATGTGGAACCAGAGAGATCGAGAGGCATGCATCATCATGTGACCAAAAACATGGTCGCAAGTGTCGAGAAAATCCTCTAGACGATGATGATCAGTGGGTGCAGGAACTGGCCCAAGTAAGAAGGGTGAAAGACCCTCGTGAGTGAAATAACGTTCCATGGAAGCACGCCAAACTGAATAGTTCCCTCTCCTAGTAAAAAGTGGCGGAGGCTGTAAGGAAATCCTATAATGCTCAAGTCTAGAAAGAGCACTCTCCATAATGCAAAATCAAAAGTGCAAGGTGCACGAATGCAAGACGTCAGACTTGGCCGATAATGTGTATGCGTGTGAAAACCCAAAAGTACTAGTCAACCCCCCAGAATACAGCACTTTATAAAGTAGTGCATTTATAAAAGTGACAATGTCATCATGTAAAGTGTGAGAAATCATGCAACTTTGACTAAGGAAGTGCTAAAAAATGAGCTACGAGTCAAAAGTTATGGCATTATTATGATTCTCGCAACTGATGGAAAATGTCAATAAATACTGCAAACAGATTAAAAAATTACTCGAAATGAGTGCAGAGGGTATCGTGTGACTGCTCATTAGAAATGGCATCAAATTTTAGCAAGGTTTTATTTTTCATGCGAGGGGGGATTAGCCTCCTGCCAACCCTGGACCTCGCCCTCCGTCTTCGACATGCGTAGGAAGGGATTTAATTACAAGTAAAATAGAGCCCACAATGCCATAAATAATGTTTTTACCTCAAAACATCAAAAAATAGGGATTGTTTTTACCTCCAAACAATTCTAAAAGGGAGTAGGAATGGGGGCTCATGTTGACCAATCTACAGTCCAAGCCATGTGTTGGAAGCGTTTCACAGCATTATGCCAGCAGTATGCCACACTGCAGGTTGTCCACGTGGAGGATGGAGTTGAAAATGGCCGTTGAGCTAGTTTCCAAGGCAAAACCCACGATAAAACGCTGCATGACTGTGTGGCCACGTGTCAGTGAGGTGAACTGGCAGTTGATTTGTGTGTGGAGAGTAACAGCAAGGAGATGAGACCACGTGCTTGTCCGTTGCAGCAAAAGAAACCAGACCTATTTTAAAACATACTCCTGAAATGGTCAAAGCAGACCATGGCAAACACTGAGTAGACAGGAAATCACTGTATGAGTAGGTGTACGCGAGCCAGATGGGAAGGTTGGTCCCAAAAAGCAAATAGAGATCCCGAACATGCAGGAATGGAGGTCACTAAGTGAACCGAGGTAACGTTGGTGGCCAGAGCAAAGCACAGAAACCACAAGAAACCAGTAGCATGGGAGTCCAAACCAGAAGCAACACAAACCAAGTGATGTAAGTCATGAACCAGGGTGCTCAACCAAAATCCAAGCAACCCACGATAAACAAGGGGCTAACAAACACTTATCCACATGATGCAAATCCAACACAGGGCTAAAATTCAAGCACGACATCAAAGAGGTGAAGCCAATGTAGTAGAGAACAACACAAGGCTAAATCACAAAAAAATGTATTTGATGATGACCCCTAGGGAGACAACCTATGACACCTAGACGTATGAACTCACCTAGAGTGAGAAGGCCTAGGGACATGATAGCAGAAGCATGAGAACTCACACCAAAAAGGAGTTCCTACAAAGGTGAACATCTGAGCCAAGCATAGGCTCTTCTATCCTAAATGGGAACTAGTGTTTGAGGCCAACGCAAATGCTAAGATCTTGGCCAACATATTCAACAAGGTTTTAGGCTCATGAAATACAAAGAATCCTGAAATAACAACCTTCGTAAAGCCAAAACCGTGAAAACCAAACACCAACAAATGCAGCATGAGCAAGAAGCCGATGCATGGGCACGAAGAGCTGCAACGAACAGTTGGATACCAATAACCACTAAACTTGAAACCATGAATAAGCCACCATGAACACTCAAGAACCAAACAGAGGTATAAAGGCCCTGAATCAAAGCACTAAAGCACATAATAGAATATCCATTGTAACACATGCAACAAGAACTGGATATCACGTTGGAATCCAGAAAATGCATGAAAAATTCTGAGGAGTGCATGGATCCACAAGATCCACTCTAATACCATGAAAGAGGGTTTAAAACCCACAAGCGAGGATCATGAGGGACAATTTTCACATCAATGGACATGTGAACGGCAGCATGAAGAGATCTCGGGAGGAGTGAGCATCAACCGAATGTGCATACAAAGATTCAACAAATGGGTAGAACCTTGATAAGCCACAAAACTCTCCTCTATCTCATAGATTAAATGGAGTGTAAATATAGGAGGTGTTGAGTAACCCCCAGTGATGCAATCATGATAACTCAAGTAGAGAGGGAGAGTTACATTCCTAAAATAGAAGTGTAACTCCTAATGACGTATATGATGCACTGATGCACTGACGCATAAGAGAATCTCATAATGACCCCTAAATGACATGTGGACCTACGATCTCACCTAAGTGAGATGACTCACCTAGTGATGTGGAAAATAACACACACCAACAACAACCTCCATATGGGTTTTTCCCTTATATTTAGCTTCTGGGGGATGTCCTTATGCGAGAAAAAGACTAGAAATAGCCCTTTTAAATCCTTGGGAGAATTTTTCTTTTATAGGTCTCAATAAATTCAAAAATCAAGCTAACTACACCTATATGCACATGAAAAACACTTGAAAATCATGTTAGCATGTTCTTATTGACTATAATGAAGGTGATACAATTTAAATATTGGCCTAAGGAAATGTTTACATCGACCGGGAAAGATAATTTCAAGAATGGGTTTGGTTTTCATGAACATTTTTTTAAAATTTTACATGCTAAACATTTAGCATGAAAATAACAAGTTATTAAATTAGACTAATCATGTCATATATTTCAGAAATCATAATTATTTAATGGTGCTCAAATGTCATACTACACATATGGTTCTGCAAGGAAAACACAATAATCCAACTTCTTCACTATTGCAATAATGTTAATGTTAAAACGCCATCATATACCTCATAATCAAGAACAAAAATACATGGCCATTTGGCACATTCAACCGACCGCCAAAAAATAAAAGTAGGTTATAGAAAGAATTATTTTATTTTCCTTATCTTTTTAACCAAAAGAAATAAGTGTTTGAGTCAATAATTTTTTCCTAGTCCGTACTTAAAAAAGAGCTGCAAAGTGGCCATTTCCTGTTGTTCATGTTGCAAAGGTTTAAGAAATATTTGATCATTTTTATAATTGATATGTTAGCCAAGGATTGGAAGAAATAGGTATTGTTGTCCAAAATAAGCTCACACTTATTTTTGGTTAACTAACACCATTTTCCCCCTTTTTAGTGATTCAATCTGATTTTTTATACATTCTAAGTACTTAATGATTCCTAAAAGAATCTTCATCATATAGGAAATTTCTTCCCCTTTCCGAAAATATAAACAAGTCCTTCTAACTCTTCATATTTTGCAAGTTGCGGGCCGACGGGCCTGGGAAGGATTTTTTGCCAAATGCGGGCTTGCGGACCTGGGGAAGACTTTTCACCAAATGGGAAAATTGTGGAACGGCGGGGTGGTGGGAGATATTTTGGAATTTTTTACTTTCCACAAAAGGAACAAGTTATAATTGCAGGCCCGCAAGCCCGGGGAGGATTTCTTTTGCTAAGTGGAAAATGAGAAGTCGCGGGCCTGGAGAAGAATTTTTGCCAAGTTTACAATTTTGGGGTCGCATGCTAGTAGGAGTCACTAACAATTTTTTAACCTTTCGAAAATGGCACATTTTGCAAGTGTGGGCCCATGATCCCAAGGAGTTTTGTTTTCCAAAATGCAAGATGTGAAGTTTCGGGGGCACGGGCCTGCGGGAGGTTTTTACATTTGTTTAACTTTTCGCAAATGGTGCAGTTTGAAAGTACAAGTTCGTGAGCCCAGGGAGGTTTGTTGCCAAAAGGAAAATTAGAAGTTGTCCAAAAGGTTTGTTTGCAGGCCTGAAATTGAAGTTACAATTTTTGCGCAAAAAGTGGAATTTCAATTTCAGGCCCGCGGAGCTTTTTGGGAAAATGTGAATTTTTGAGCAGCAGGGCCTCATGGGAAAAAGTGAATTTTGGGTCTATAGGGCTTCAGGAGGTTTTAATAATTTTGTGATTTTTCACAAAAGGAGCATTTGTAATTTTGGGCTCACGGATCCATTTTGCAGAAGATTACATTTAAAATTTCAAATGGGCATAACTTTCGAACCAGTGCTCGAAATTCAACACATTGTATACCATTGGAAAGATCTCAAAATTACCTACGCCATGTGATGATTCCAGTATATGCCCAATAAATGTATAATATATGATCTCATCTTACTCTTATTTTTATTAAGTTCAGTAGCATTTTGTGACTTTTATTTTTATCTGATATGAGTTAAGATGTAATTGTCTGTCTTTTGATTGATTGTGATTCTAATGTTAAAAGCTCTAAAATTCCTGACAAAGTGTGTGTTTGAAATTCAGTTTTGTAATAAAGCAGGTCTAATCAATCGAGGAAATGGATCATGTGGCATTCAGTATGTTTTCGGTAGCAGCTGTCCCCACACAGCTTAGTTACGGAACTTCCAAGCTAGTTCCAGAACTCCATCATACAATCATCAATTAGTTCCAGAAATTTAGAACTTAGTTCTGGAACTCCAATATTTAGTTCCAAAATTTTGAGACTAAGTTCTGGAACTCCTGGGAATAGCTTCGTAACTCGCACTATTTTGATCCTTCACAATTTCCTATGGTTCTGGAACTTCTCTGAAGTTCCAGAACCGATGGAAGTTATTTACTCTAACCATATCCAGATATTTTGCATCAACGACCCTTTCAATCAGGAAAGGATGAGAATATTCTGAATGCAGATCTAGGGGTAGTTATCTTATAGCTGTCAGATCAACCACAATCTGATTCAGCATCCATTCTATGTTGAGTATGGAGCTAAATTACTTCTATTTTAGCATGCAATTTGAACTTGCTGGAAATGACAGTAACCATGACATCGGTTAGGGTTGACCGACATCGGTCAGGGCAAGTTGGAACTGGTGATGGTTGGGAAGAACCAACGTCGGTTACCTGTGCGACGAGTTTTTTAATTAACTCTAAGGTTTTATATCTATTTTTAGCATTAAAATAGATTTATTCAATGTAATTGCATGGCTAAGTGCCCTAAAGATCTAAAACAACTATTTAAGCATAAAGCTAGGGTTTAGATGAATTGATGATGGATCATAATTACAAGATAATTATGTGAGAGAGAATTCTTGGAGAAGAAGGAAAAATCTTGAAGGAAGAAAGTACTGAACATCTGAGAGGTGTGGAATATTGTAAATCTTCATTGTATATCTTGTCAAAGCTTTGGATAATAGATTGGCTTGTTTCTTAGTGGATGTAGCCCACATTGGGTGAACCACGTTAAATGTGGTGTTGATTTATGTCTCTTGAATTATATATTTCTTCTAGTAGAATATCCACTTTTAGTTGCATGTATGCTTAGATCTGATATATTATCTGTACAACTGGTGTGCTAACCCCAACAACTAGGTATCAGAGCTTTGTTTGAGGGTTTTATGTGTTGACAGATTTACTCATAAAGGGTTTTCTGATTGAGTGGGAGCTACAGCAATGACAGAAGAAAAAAAGTACAAGGTAGAGAAATTTGATGACTGAAATTATCAGTTATGGAAGATGCAGATTGAGGATTATTTGTATCAAAGAGATTTGTACTTACCGTTGGATGAGAAGTCTAGACCTACGAAGATGACTGATGAAGAATGGAAGATTCTTGACAGAAAGGCTCTGGGATCTATAAGATTGAGCCTGGCAACATCTGTGGCTTCCAATATAACAGAAGCGACTTCTACGGTAGAGTTAATGAAATATCTTGCTAATTTATATGAAAAACCTAGTGCTTTAAATAAAGTTTATTTGATGAAGAAACTATTTAGTTCTAAGATGCATGAAGGTGAATCTACATCCAGTCATTTGAATGATTTCAGATCTATAGTAAATCAGTTAAAATTGGTTGCAATACAATTTGATGATGAAGTGAAAGCACTTTTATTCTTATGTTCTTTTCCTGATAGTTGGGATAACTTGGTAATGGCTGTTAGTAATACAACATCTACTAATAATGTTTTGAAGTTTGATGATGTGGTTAGTATAATATTGAATGAAGAAATTCACAAGAAGAGTACAGAGGAATCATCATCTGGAAATGCTTTGAATGTAGAAAGCAGGGGCAGGTAGAAGGAGAGATCCAAGAGTAAGAGTAATGGGAAATCAAAGTCAAGGGATAGAAGATCTAAATCCAAAGGTAAGGGAATTACTTGTTGGAAATGTGGAAAGAAAGGACATGCAAAGAAAGATTGTTGGTCAAAGGATAAAGAGAATCAACAACCAGACAAAGGTAAAGAGGTAAATCTTGCTACATCAGAGGTAATGCAAGATGCTCTTATTCTTTCTTTAGATAATAGAATTGAATCATGGGTTTTAGATTCAGGAGCTTCTTTCCATGCAACCCCTAATAAGGGTTATTTCAGAAATTATGTCTAGGGCAATTTTGGGCATGTTTATTTGGGTGATGATGAACCTTGCAGTATTATTGGTAAAGGGGAAGTTCATCTAAAATTGTACAAAATGGAAATACATGGGTATTGAAAGATGTGAGGCATGTGCCAAGCCTCAGGAGAAATCTTATTTCTGCAGGGAAACTAGGTGAATCTGGTTGCATGGTTACTTTTACAGGAGACTCTTGGAAAGTCACCAAGGGTGCTTTTGTTGTGGCAAGAGGTAAGAAGGTAGGAACGTTATATTTATCTACCTGTGTTACTGATTCCTTTTCTGCATTATCTACTTCAGATTCAGATGCAGGTATGTGGCATAATCGGTTGGGCCATATGAGTCAAAAAGGAATGCAGATCTTAAAGGCTAAGGGTAAGTTATCAGATTTGAAAGATTTAGATCTTGATTTCTGTGAGCATTGTATTTTTGGAAAGCAAAAGAGAGTGAGATTTCTCAAAGTTGGGGCAACTAAGAAGGAGCAGAAATTGGAGCTTGTACACTCAGATGTATGGGGACCAGCTCAGGTAGCTTCTCTTGGAGGATCCCAGTATTATGTTACTTTCATTGATGATGCTACAAGAAAGGTATGGGTTTATTGTATTAAACATAAATATGATGTTTTTGAAACTTTTAAAAGATGGAAAGACCTTGTTGAGAATGAATCAAATTCAAAGTTAAAGTGCCTTAGATCTGACAATGGTGGTGAATATTGTAGCAAGGCTTTCAATGATTATTGTTCAGTGAATGGAATACATAGAGAAAGAACGGTTCCAAGAACACCACAGGAGAATGGTGTTGCAGAGAGAATGAACAGGACAATCATGGAACGTGCTAGAAGTATGAGGATACATTCTGGATTGCCCTTACAGTTTTGGGCAGAAGCAGTTGATACAACGGTTTATTTGATTAACCGTGGTCCTTCAAGTTCACTAGATGGAGGAATACCAGAGGAAGCTTGGACCGGAAAAGAGGTAGATCTTTCTTTTCTTAAAGTTTTTTGGTTCAGAAGCTTTTGTGCATGTTGATAAAGAAAATAGAAAAAAGTTGGATGCAAAATCCAAGAGATGCACTTTTATTGGTTATGGATCTAGTGATTTCGGATTCCATTTTTGGGATTTAGACAATTCTAAGATTGTAAGGAGTCGTGATGTTGAATGGAATGAAAAGAGAATGTACAGGGATCAAATTTTGGTACCCAAGGATGAGAAAATTGAGAAGTTTATTGATGAAAATGAACTCTCGGGTTTGAAAACCTACAAAAATAACACCTACAGAAATACACAGTAACCGCATGGTCGGTTAGGCCCTAGCCGGCCCATCGATCAGATGGACCTGAATTTTATTTGAACTCTCGGGTTTTTACTGAGAAATACACAGTAAACCGGGACTGACATCGGTTACAAAAGACAGACTATCGGTTAGAGGTGACCGGTGTTGGTCACTGTCAGATTTGGACACAAATGTTCCAAGAGGCCCAGATTGAGCCTCCGGTACCCCAAACTTCTGTGAGAAGGTCACAAAGGGTAAGTAAACCTCCAGAAATATTTACACCTTCTCTATTTTATTTGTTATTGACTGATAATGGTGAACCAGAAAGCTTTGAAGAAGCAATGCAGGATAAGACCCACGTGTAGTGGGAGCATGACATGGATGAGGAGATGGATTCCTTGGAACAGAACCAGACTTGGGATTTGGTTAAGTTGCCAGCAGGTAAGAGGACATTGCAGAACAAGTGGGTTTACAGGATTAAGGAAGAAGAGGGTGGACAGAAAAGGTACAAGGCAAGACTTGTAGTAAAGGGATTTGCACAGAAATCAGGTATTGATTTTGGTGAAATATTTTCTCCTATTGTTAAGATGACTTCTATTCGTACTGTATTGAGTTTAGTTGCAGTAGAGGATTTGCATTTAGAGAAACTAGATGTGAAGATGGATTTCCTTCATGGTGATTTGGATGAAGAGATTTATATGCAGCAGCCGCTTGGTTATGAAGTCAAGGGTAAGGAGAAATTAGTGTGCAGGTTGAAAAAGAGCCTATATGGGCTCAAGAAAGCTCCAAGGCAATGGTACATGAGGTTTGATAGTTTTATGCATGAGCATGGTTACTTAAGATGTGAATCTGACCATTGTGTTTATTTCAAGAAGCTTGGAAATGGGAGCTATATTATTTTGTTACTGTATGTGGATGATATGCTTATTGCAGGATCTAGTATGCAGGACATTGGTGAGCTTAAGGGAAAGCTAGCTCACACATTTTCAATGAAGGATTTAGGAGCTGCTAAAGAGAATCCTTGGCATGCAAATACACAGAGATAAGAAAAATAAGAAATTATATTTTCTCAGGAAGCTTATATTAATAAGGTGTTGGAAAGGTTTAACATGCAAAATTCAAAACCTGTTGGTACACCTATGGCTTGGACACTTCAAATTGAGCAAAGATCAGTGTCCTTCATCACACGAGGAGGTTGAGTACATGGCACATGTTCCCCTATGCTTCAGCAGTAGGAAGTCTTATGTATGCCATGGTTTGTACTAGACCAGACATTGCACAAGCAGTGGGAGTTATGAGTAGGTTTATGGCTAATCCAGGTAAAGAGCATTGGAAAGCAGTCCAATGGATACTCAGGTATTTGAGAGGGACTTCTAGCATGCAATTATGCTATGGAGGTTTGGATATTTCATTATGTGGCTATGTTGATTCAGATATGGCTGGAGATCTGGATGGTAGGAGGAGCACCTACTGGATATATTTTCACATATAGGTGGGACGACAGTTAGCTGGATTTCAAGATTGTAGAAGGTTGTGGCTTTGTCTACTAACAGAGGTAGAGTATGTTGCAGCTACAGAGGCTAGTTTAAAGAGATGATATGGATGAGTAGGTTCATGGAGGAGTTGGGAAAGGAGCAGGATGATTACAAGTTGTTCAGTGACAGTCAGAGTGCAATTCATTTGGCAAAGAACTCAGCATTTCATTCCAGAACATGAAACACATTTAGTTGAGGTATCACTTTCATACGGAAGGTATTGGAGGATGGACAGTTGAATCTAGAAAAAGATTCATACGAGTGAGAACCCTGTAGATATGCTAACAAAGCCATTATCAAAGGAGAAGTTGGAGCTACACTCCACTTCTGTTGGTCTTCGAGTTTGAGACTCGAGGAGGAAGAAAAAAAGCTAAGGAGGATCCAAAATGGTGTTGTACAGGTATAGTGCAGTAATTAATCTCCAAGTGGGAGATTGTTGAGTATGGAGCTAAATTACTTCTATTTTAGCATGTAATTTGAACTTGCTGGAAATGACAGTAACTGGCATCGGTTAGGGTTTGGACCGGCATTGGTCAGGGCAAGTTGGAACCGGCGATGGTTGGGCAGAACCGGCATTAGGTTACCTGTGTGACGAGCTTTTAATTAACTCTTGGGTTTTATATCTATTTTTAGCATTAAAATAGATTTATTGAATGTAATTGCATGGCTAAGTGCCCTAAAGTCTAAAATGACTATTAAGCATAAAGATCTAGGGTTTAGATGAATATTGATGATGGATCATAATTACAAGATAATTGTGTGAGAGAGAATTCTTGGAGAAGAAGGAAAAATATTGAAGGAAGAAAGTACTGAACATCTGAGAGGTGTGGAAGATTGTAAATCTTCATTGTATATCTTGTCAAAGCTTTGGATAATAGATTGGCTTGTTTCTTGGTGGACGTAGCCCACATTGGGTGAACCATGTTAAATCTAGTGTTGATTTATGTCTCTTGAATTTTATATTTCTTTTGGTAGAATATCCACTTTTATTTGCATGTATGCTTAGATCTGATATATTATCTGTACAACAGCATGTTCTAACCCCAACTTTTTGCAAGGTTTGTTTCTATTTCAGCAAGCTTGTCAGATGACGTTTTATTTTTGGAAATGTATTTCATAGTTTGATTTGCAGTATATAGAAATTTACAAGATAGAATATCCTTAAGACATTAGAGAGAGATCCCCTAGAAACATATATAAAATAAGTTACAGTCAACTACTAGATACATTTTTAAAGTACTCAAATGTTGCATTAATAGCTTTGGACACACCCCTGGTTTGATATGACATCAACAAGAAGTTGATTAAATCCTGATTTGAGGAATGACGACAAGGGCCCATCATTTTTGACATTGTTTATGGGGAACACTAGTTGGAATTATTCGGTAATTATATTTGTTCAGCAAGAGCAACAAAACTGTACATTCTAGTAGTTGATTTTAATTCTTTCAATTAAACTTTATTATGTACAAAATCCTATGAGGTAGTTCCAAGAGACTCATCGGGTATATTCCTTGCTAAAATCTTCTTGACAAGCATATTAAATCGAGTGTGTTTATTTCCAAAAGCAAGTGTGTCTACTTTCAGAAGTAAGTGAAATTGATTTCAACAATTGGAGGCACCAGTGTGTCCCCTGTCAGACAAGAAACATCAATGTGTTTATTTTTAGGAAGTTCTCAGATTAGTCACCTGAAGGGAGTAGAACTTTTGGGAGAAATCTTATTACCTTAAGATCCATTGAGGGTAAGTTTTGATTCTCAATTGAGTATTCAACCTCCTACTAACTAATTTTTCACCTTCCCCAAAGCAATACAGCTTACCACATTGATTGGGAGGATAACTTTGGACACAAAAATATTTTTGAAATGGCATCGAGAAGCTGAGTTGAGTACCTGATAGGGACCTTTACAACTATCCAATCCATTTTTGGGAGATGATGACACATCAATGAACAAATATCTCACCTACACATTTACCCACATTCAGAGGGATGTCATCTGAAGATCCTAACCAATCATTCTATCTTGTAATTCAAGGTGTTATGTCAGACCTACTGATATCACATAAAATATGAGTAGATCAATAGACTCAAAGTTGTAGATTCCATCCACCTTGAAGGATGCAATAATGAGGTGGTTCACAAGGATTAACATCCAAGATCCTGTTAGTCTACTTAAGGCACAATTGATGGAGACTACCTTCCTAGATAAATACCAAGATCCCTTGTCAGAGGGAGAAATATGTTAGGAATTAATAGCCATCTAATGCCGAATAATTCCTTAGATCAGTCGCAATAATAAGAAGTATGAAGTAGAAATTAAAGAAATAAGGCTTATGCACAAAAAAAAGACAATCCAATTAGGGCGTGTTTTCATTCCCAATGTGGGCTACATCCAGCCAAGAACACTTGCTCAAATTTTATTACAAGCCAACAGTCTTCAAGCATATTACAATAACCAAATCTTGATTGGGAGGAAAATACAGAAAGACATTGAATTCACACAACTATTCAGCTGAAGCTCAAAGAGTACACTGATAGGACCTTTACTTATCCAATCTAATTGGAAGATGATGAAACATCAATGAAGAATATCTGAACCTGCACATTTACCCACATTTATAGGGATGTCATCTGAAGACCTGACCAATTTTTGTTTGAGATTAAGGTGTTATGTCATTACCTATGACTATAAAATGGATAATCAAAAACTCAAGCTGTTTCCATCCACTTTGAAGGATACAACAATGATGTGGTTCATGGGATTAGCGGGATCCAACTCTAATAGAAATTGGGCACAAATGGAGACTTCCTTCCTAGACAAATACCAAGATTATTGTAGAGGGAGAAATAGGAAAGAAGAATTCTTCAAAATCAAGCAGGAAGAGGAAGATGAAAATATGGAAGACTATTTAGATAGATTCCTCTTTGTGGGAAAAAGATGTGGATTTGTACTTTAAGAGGAGTTAAGTAAAACCATTTTTCTTAAAGGTTTGGATGATGAATCTAGGGAAGCCCTTAACTTGATAGGAGGTGGAAACATTGATCAGTTAAGAATGACTGAAATTAAGGAGATTTGTAAAAGCTATTCCAGAATAAGGGGTGGACCTAGAAAAGGAAAATCAGTGAAAATTCTGAATCTAAATATGAACAAACTAATGGATGAATTAGCAAATTTTAAAACAGACATTTTAGTTCAATTAACCTCTACTATGGATGGATTACAAGCTAAAGCAAATTCCAAAACTGAACCATTGGCTATGTATTTTCCTAGATGTAGGAAGAAGCATGCACTAAGAGACTTGTCCTTTGGATAAAATAGAAATGTGTCTTATCTGTGAATCTAAAGAACATGATACTGATGTTTGTTCTCTACTTCTAGTCATAAATAATCAGCTTAAACAAACCAGTACATCATCCACAATAGAAGAATTGAATTTTGTTCAGAGACAACCTAACCAAGGGCAGTTTATGCCAAGATCAGTTCCTACTCCCTGGACAATGCCATGGGCTGCTCAGATATAGTACCACAGAATTGGGGACAACCACCTTGGGCACCTCAACCAACATGGAACCCTCAAGATTGGGAAAATCAAGCTTGGTATGCTCAGGGATATCAACAACCATGGGCTGGTCAAGGAAATCCTTATGCTTGGTCACAACCTAGATGGAACACTAGTAATAATGCTCAAGGAAGAACATATCCAAATCAGAATCAACAGGCCATCATGGGATCCCCTGCACAAAATTCACAAACTGAAAATGTAGTCCAAACACAAATGCCAACACAGCCAGTAGCAAACCCAAGAAACAAACAAACAACTCCTATTTATGGAACAGAACCAGAAAAATCAGTTGATTTACATGCTATGGATTGTAAGGATATTCACACTAGATCTGGAAAAATCATTAGCAGTCCCACCTATTATAATCACTGAAATGACTAGAAGAAAATGAAATCCCTAGTATTGTTGTTCCAAAAGAGGATATAAGAAGAAAAGAAAAAGAGCTAGATAGCAACACTACTGAGACTCCATTTCCAGAAAAGATTCAAAGAATCTATTGAAGCCAAAGAGTATGAATTAGTACAGGAATTAAGGAAATTGAATATTGAGATACCACTGTTACAAGCAATTAAGGACATTCCTTTAATTGAACAAATTAATCAAAATATTATGTTTGAAAAATCCTGGAAGAAAGATACAGTACCCCAAGACTATCAAAGTAGATGGGAAACTTGCTGATTTATTAGCAGGAAAACTTTTACTTCCCAAATATGGAGATCTTGAAAGTCCTGTTGTTTCTATCTCTATAGGAAATAAGGATATACATAATGTTTTGGTAGATTTGGGAGTGGCTATCAATGTAATGACAGTAGATACTCTGAAAACATTACCATTAATAGGTATGCAACCTAATAATACCATATTGCAGATGGTAGACCATTATGTTACAAAACCATAAGGAATTATTGAAGGCGTAACGGTTATGGTGGAGTCATGGGACTATCCAGTTGACTTCCTTATATTGAAGCCAAAAGGTAAAACATTGGGTTACCCCATTATTTTGGGTAGACCATGGTTAGCTACAGTTGATGCTTTAATTGATTGCAGGTCAGGTGATATGACAATCTCAAATGGTAAGTATTCTAAGTAGATTTCCTTATATCCTACTGCACGACCTTTTTCTGACAATCATGAACAATTGTGGGTTGATTCTCCTGCAACTGATAAGAAAAAATTGTCTTCTTTAGCTATGATCACATTGCAGGATCATGTAAGAGAAGTAGAAGAGATGATTAATCCACCATTGGATGAGCACCAGTTTTCCTTGGAGAAATCAGATATAGTTCCGAAACCTATGAGCTTAGTTCTGGAAACAGTGAACTTAGTTTCGGATTTTGCGACTATAGTTCTGGAACCTACGGCTATAGTTCTGGAACCACCATATTTCATTCTGGAACCACAACAACAACAATTCTCTTTGATTGGAAATAATTTCATCCCAAAGGAATGAGATCTCTCATGGGGAGAGGATGAATTAGAAGCTTCAATTTCAAATACATCAGGAAGTGGTGAAGAATTTCTGGAAAGTAGCAATGATGAAGAGTTTGGCCTGCAAAGAGATAAGTATCATAATTTTCATTACTGTCCTTTTTCTAGTGTTCTGTCTCAAGGAAATTTTGGAGATGTTGCTTCATACCATATGTTGTTACCACATGCATGTCCATTAAATACTCTAATGAACCCCATTCAACAAATTAGTACATCACACATTGGAACCAAGCATGTTGAAATTCAACCAGGTAAAACTTTGAACATTAATAGCTGATTGAAGGATGATGAAGAAGCTAAACTATTTGATGTTTTAAAAAATCATACTAAATATTTTGCTTGGGATTACAAAGACATGAAGGGGATTCACCCAAGTATCTACACACATCACATCTATACGGAAAATGTTAAACCAATCAGGCAGCCTCAAAGAAGGATCAATCCAGCCTTAAAGGATATAGTCAAACAAGAAATTGAAAAACTATTACAAGTAGGTTTTATCTATCCTATCTCAAATAGTCAATGGGTATCCCCTCTTGTAATTGTTCCCAAAAAGAATGGGAAATGGAGGATATGTGTTAGACTATAGGGAATTAAACAAAGCCACAATGAGAGATTATTTTCACTTACCATTCATAGATCAAGTCCTAGATAACCTTTCAGGTAAATAGTACTTTTCTTTCTTGGATGGCTTTAGTGGATATAATCATATTAGAGTTGTTGCTGAAGATCAGGACAAAACTACATTTACATGTCCGATGGGGAACTTTTGCCTATAGGGTGTTACCATTTGGCTTATGCAATGCTCCTACAACTTTTCAAAGAGTTGTACTTGCAATCTTTGTTGATCTAACAAATGATTGTGTTGAGGTATATATGGATGACTTCACTGTACATGGAGATACATTTGAAGATGCTTTGATAAATATGGATAGAGTGTTAACAAGATGTGAACAACATAACCTGTCTCTTAGTGATGAAAAATGTTTGATGATGGTGGATGAGGGGATTTTATTAGGACACCATATTTCAAAAAGAGGAATTCAGGTGGATCAAAACAAAATTAGGATCATTTCAAATTTACCTATTCCTCAGACCCCCACATATATCAAATCATTTCTAGGGCATGTTGGGTACTATAGGTGCTTTATAAAAGATTTCAGTAAAATTGTTGCCCCCATGTTTAACTTGCTAACCAAGGACTGTGAATTTCTTTGGGATGAAAAGTGTCAGCATGCTTTTGAAGAAATTAAAGAAAAATTAATCAGTGCTCCAATATTGAGAGGACCTAATTGGGAAAATCCATTTCATATCCAAACTGATGCCTTAAATTATTCCATTGGTGCAGTTTTAGGATAGAAAGATGAGGAAGGAAAGATGTATGCCATTTATTATCTTAACAAGAATCTTATTCCCACTGAAAAAAATTACACCACCACTGAAAAAGAATTTATTGTTGTGATTTATGCAATCAATAAATTTAGACATTACATTACAGGGTACAAGATATTTGTACACACAGATCATTCAACAATTAAGTATTTAATGAAAAAACCAGTGGTTGGAGGAAGAATAATTAGATGGTTATTACTTTTGCAAGAATTTGATATTACCATTGTGGATAATCTAGGTAAATCTAATGTGGTAGCTGATTTTTTGTCAATACTAACCACTACAGGGGAGAAAGATCTAGTCAAGGATAACTTTTTAGATGAACAATTGTTTGCAATCTCAGCAAGTACACCATGGTTTGCCGATATGGAAAATTATCTTGCAACAGGGAAGTTCCCTCCTTCTTTCACTAAGAAACAAATTAAGAGGTTAATCAAAATCAGTGCATAATTCAAATGGTTGAATGGAATGCTATTTAAATGTGGTCCTGATTTTATCTTGCATAGGTGTGTAAGAGAGGATGAAATCTTTGACATCCTCAGAGCATGTCATGATGAACCAAGTGGAGGACACTATTTAGTGAAAAGAACAACTCATAAGATACTTGGCACTGGTTATTACTGGCCATCTCTGTACAAGGATGTGAAAAGATATATCAAGTGGTGTGATCCTTGTCAAAGGATGGGACAACCAACTTTCACCAATGAAATGCCTCTTCAACCTCAAGTTATGGTTGAACCATTTGAGAGATGGGGATTGGATTTTTTTGGTCCCTTCAATCCTCCTTCACAAGGGAAGGAATATATTCTTGTGTGTACTGTACTATGTGACAAATTGGGTAGAAGTGCAGGCATTGACAAATGCCACTGAAGAAGCAGTTGCTGATTTCCTTTGGAACATAATTATGATAAAATTTGGAGCACCAAGGAGCATAGTTTCAAATCAGGGACCACAATTCATGTCTAAAATGATCCAAGCTTTCACAATGTATTACCAAATCAATCATAGGAAGTCATCTCCTTACCACCCAAAGTCAAATGGGCAAGCTGAAGTAACAAACAAAGAATTGGAGAACATCCTTACCAAAACAATTGAAGCTGGGAGAAAAGATTGGGTAAAGAGACTACCTGAAGTTGTCTGGGCGTATAATACAACTTGGAAAACTACAACAAGGTTTTCACCATATGAGTTAGTCTATGGGAAAAAGCCCTTGTTCCTATAGATTTTGAACTACAGACATTGAGGACAGCAGTTAAGGTGGGCATTGAGTTAGATGCAGCTCAAAAAGAAAGAATCCTTCAACTCAATGAGTTGGATGAATTGAGGATGGAAGCACTTCAGCAGACAGAGATAATTCAAGAGTAAAGGAAACAATGTCATGACACACATATCAAGAGAAGGCAAATTCAAAGTAGGAGATAATAGGCATTGCTATTTGATTCTAAGTACCAACAATTCAAGGGAAAATTGAGAACCAAATGGTTGGGACCCTATCAGATTGAGCAAATATTTGACAATGGTTCTATTCAGTTACTTCCCAATTGATGGCAGCAGCAGAACACTCTTGGTTAATGGACACAGGCTAAAACTCTATAGGAAGCCTCCCACTAAGGATGAATTCTTGAGAAAGATTGAAGCAAACAAAGAATTTGATCATATAGAAGAACCCTAGTTCTTCCAAAATGATCAAATAACCAGATGATAGATCCAAAATAAAGGGAAGAAGATGAAAACCAGTAAATTGCGTCTTCTTCCACAAAAATAAAAATAAAATAAAAATTAAAAAATTAAAAAATATATCTCAAAGGTCAATTGAAAACCAGTAAATGGTGATTGACCTCTTCTTTTAGCTATTTCAAATAAAAGGGAATTCTTTTTAAAATTCCAGTTGTCCTATCTAATGTGTTTTGTTCCACTTGCATGAATGATGAGTCATCATAGCAAATGATTACGTCATCAGGGATGGTAATTATATCTTTTAACTTATTTAGGGTTGAATTAAATGTTTGTATGTGTGATTTGACTTAATTTAAAGGTTAGTAGGATGAGTCATCAAATTATAAATTATGATTACAAATAAGTAATCATGAAG
Source organism: Taxus chinensis (assembly GCA_019776745.2). Classification (NCBI taxonomy): domain Eukaryota; kingdom Viridiplantae; phylum Streptophyta; class Pinopsida; order Cupressales; family Taxaceae; genus Taxus; species Taxus chinensis. Next base: position 896,120,731 of record CM034151.1, read on the forward strand.
ATGATAAGGATGGGATAAGTGGTGGAATATAGTTATTATTGGTGATCATTAAGGAAAATCAAAGTGAAACAAGTTACAGAGCTGATTTTTGAAAGAGGCAGCAAGTTAAACTTGTGTTCCGCAGCAAAGAACAGAGGGTTCCGCAGCTAAGAACAGAGGTTCCAGCTAAGAACAAAGGGTTCCACACCTAAAGTCTCAGTTAAGCTAACCGCAGCTAACCTGCAACCAATTTTCACATAGAAACAGAACTCAAGCTGATATGGGGATTAAAAATAAATCTGAACCAGAGGATGATTCCCAGCTACTCGCAGATGAAGAAGTAGCAGCTATATTTGAGCATGTATGTTTGGATGGCTAGAGTTCCTGGGAGGAAGTTTTCAAAATATAATGACGAATTAGTGAAGAGAATTTGTCATAAATCTAGAGAAATCCAAGGCAATGGTGAGAAATATCTTTATCCCTTTTTCTGTAAATATAGTAAGTCATGTATTCAGAGTGCCAATTGTGCATGTTCCACAACCTGCAAAAGGAACTTTGAAAGAATTGATTCAAATTTTACTACAAGGAGAAGAAACTGAACCCCAGTACATCTACAATACAAAGAAAATCATAAAAGGGGTTAGAAGAACTAGTTTACCCAAGCCCTTTGACAGGGTAGCATTTTGGATAGTGAAATATTTAACCTGTGATGGGCAATTTGGGTCTGTGGGAAAAGAAGTCTTAAAAATGCTCATATATCTGAAATATGGAAAACCACAAAACCTGAGTACATAATAAACCTTCCAAGGTTTCTTTTTGATTCAATCCAGACCATGGCTCAGAGATACTCTTGGGGTGTAGGGACAATTAGGTATCACGGTCTAATTCATTTAGTCTACCAACACCATTTTCTGTCGAAGAAAAATGGAGAAGAAATGTGGGACAAGTTTCTTGGCAAGTTCAAGAAAAACCCTAATATAATTAGAAGGTCAATTCCAGCCCTATACTCTCCTTCATCTAATTTGAAAATTGAAGAAGAATGAGGAGATATCCCAAAAATAAGAAGGTCTATGAAAAAAATCAATAAAGCAACGGAGCCTTCTGTGCCTTTGAAGGAAAATATTTCTTCTGCAACAGCTTCAGGGGAACCAATATATTGTCTCTGATGATGATAGCTCACCTGTACAAAAGGAAGAAACAAGAGTAAGAAGGAGCTCTAGGAATAAATCCACCACTGAGCATGTTGAAATTCCCCAGAAAAGGAAAATCCATAAAAGGACAAGGGAAACCCCAGAGGAAAGGAAGTGAATAGGAAAAATGGAAGAGGAGGCTACTGATATTCTAGGCAACTTGGCCATGACTCCTCCTGAGTCAAGCCAAGTTGAAATGGATAGAGGAGATGAGGATACTTGAAGAGCAGGAGTTTAAAGAATTGGCTGAACCATCAACATTGCCACAGGAATAAGAATGAGTTGGCATTAAGAAGAAGAAAAGGTAAATTTCCTTTGATAGAGGAAGAATGCCCAACTCCTCAAGTAATTTCAGAAGAAGAAAGAAATCAAGTTAAACAAGCTCTGTTCTTATCTAGAGCAGAGCTTGTCATTAGAGAAAAAGATGAGGAATTAGATTTCCTCAAGCTCAAAATGGAACAAAGGGAAAAGCTCATTGAATAGCTAACAAATCAACTTACAGCCAAAACTAAGGAATTATCAGTAGTAAAGGGACAACTGATAGAAAAAGAGGAAAGATGTCAGAATGATGTGTCCACATCTTCTGTACAAACTAAGTTAACATATTTATCATTCAAACAACTGTGGAATAACACTTGTAGAGAACTTAGAGAGACAAAAACATCAAATGAAGAATTGAAGACCAAAATTGAAGAAGAAAGAAAAGCAAGAACAGAATGGGAAGAGAAATTTTATAAGGAACAAGAAAACAGATACAAATGTCTTGTAAAAATCTGTAAGGTCTGTCATTATGAGTGAAAAGTTGTTTGCTTGCAGAAGGCCCTCTCCTACATATAGTGTATTTTTAGAAGAGTAGTTCATTCGCTGGCAACTATCTAGGATTGCATTTAGACTTCCTCATGAGCTAAATGATGAATCTGAATTCATGGAAGGCTTACTCTCTATCCACTCCTGAGCAGAAAAACCTTATTGTGTGAATTTTATCTTTGTAATTTTATACTGCAGAAAAACACAGGGTTTATGATTAATTTATATGTGGGGGAGAGCCATCTCAATGCATTTTTCTCTCTTCTACATAACCAAATTGCATGGAAGGAAAGGGAAGCTGAGTTTTTATTGAAAGCTGGCTCAACTGGTCTCTGCATGAGAGCCCATTATGGTAAACCTTCAACCTTCCTCATTCACTTTAGAACTCATGCCTTTAATGAAAGGTTCAAAACACATTATCCAGCCATTCTGCAAAAGAGTATAGAATCCTTTACCTCTTATGAGGAAGAAAAATTTGATGAAATTTATGAAGAATGCTCAAAGAGGTGGGAATTCCTTACTGTTTCCTTGAGAAGACGGGATTTAGTATCCCCTACAAATCTGTTCTGGAGTTTAGAAAGGGAAAAAGCATTATGCACAATAATTCCTAGAGTCAATGAGACCTTCGATCAAATCTAGATGGGAATGCGAACTAGGCCCCCTCTACTTCTCACACCCATGGCTCCTTGGCAAAATAGAGGACCTCAAGACCCAGCTAAATTTGAAGAGTAGGAAATAAAATAGAAGAAGGAGCTATGGATACAGGACCTCTAATTTTAAGCATTGGAAAATCCAGTATCAACCATTTGATCTGAGTGATCAAATGGAATGCAGAATATATGACCCCACTTTTGACGAATGAAGTTTGTAAAGGGACTTACAAACAAGTAACTTTGGGGGAAATGATGAGGCCAGTATATACCCAATAAATGTACAATATATGATCTCATCTTACTATTCTTTTTATTAAGTTCAATATCATTTTGTGACTTTTATTTAATCTGAGATGAGTTAAGATGTAGTTTTTATGTCTTTTGATTGATTGTGATTCTAATGTTAAAAGCTCTGATATTCCTAAAAAGTGTGTGTTTCAATTCAGTTTTGTAATAAAGCAGGTCTAATCAGTCAAGGAAATGAAGCAGGTGGCATTCAATATGTTTTTGAAATCATCTATCCCTACACAGCTTAGTTCCAGAACTTCCAAGCTAGTTCTGAGAACTCCGTCACTCAGTCATCAGTGTAGTTCCAGAACTTCCAAGCTAGTTCTGGAACTCTATCACTTAGTCATCAGCTTAGTTCTGGAACTTTAGAACTTAGTTCCAAAACTCTAATATTTGGTTCCAGAATTTTCGGACTAAGTTCTGAAACTCCTTGGAATAGCTCCAGAACTCGCACTATTTTGATCCTTAAAAAATTCCTATGGTTCTGGAACTTCTCTGAAGTTCTAGAACTGATGGAAATTATCTACTTCTAACCATATCTAGAGATTTTGCAATCAACAACCCTTTTAATCAAGAAAGGATTAGAAGATTCTAAACGCAGATCCAGGGGAAGTTATCTTACAAGCTATCAGATCAACCACTATCAATCAACCACATCCCGATCCAACATCCATTCTGGGCGCGATTCTATTTCATCAGAAATTGTAGAAACAACTATGATTGTAAATGTATATAAAAGCAGACCTGCAGTAGATAGATATAGATGATATGATATATAGAGAAAGAACAGAGAACAAAGATATAGACTAAGTATTCAGTTCCAATACATTTTGTAATACTAAATGTTTCATGAATAAATAGCCAATCCTGTTTGAGAGAATTCTGAGTTGTTAAATCCTTATTCGAGGAGAAGCAAGGGCCCACTCCCCCAAGAACTAGGACATTCATTTATTTGGTATTTATATTTCTTCAGCAATAGCTTAGATATGTTCATTTTGTATTGTTTTAAATTCTTTCAGTTAAACTCTATTGTGTGTTAAATCCTATAGGTGTTAATATAGATTCTTATATTTCTTGCAATCATTTTCAAGCATATTAAACTGAGTGTGTTTATTTCCAAATGCAAGTGTGTTTACTTTCATAAGCAAGTGTGTTTATTTCCATTCTACTAAGTGTGTTTCCTTTCAGTAAAATCTTTCAGTGTGTTTATTTTCAGCAAGTTTTCAATAGTATGACTTAAAATAAGGTTTTACCAAAATTCCTTAAGACATTGAAAAGATCCCCCAGAAAATACAAAAAATATAACTATAGTCAACTACTAGATCAATCAGATTACTCTTGTTGCATATAGCTTTGGACACACCCCTGGTTTGATATGACATCAACAAGAAGTTGATTAAATGAAGGGAATAAAGACACCCATCACCATGGAATTTTTAAATATTGATTTTGACAAGATTAGGTGGGTAATAAATTAGAAAATGTATTTCATGCCATCAATACGTGATCTGATTACTTCAACTACCCAGATTTGATATGATTTGTCATCCTTCTCCGACATGCCAAAAAGACATGGAGAACCAGACTTGATAGATTACAGGTGGATTTTTAGGCATTAATGGTTGGTGGTTGATCTTTCGGATCAGATTTTCCTCCTTCACTTCTCTCCTCTCTTCACTTCATCTATAAATGTAAGAGCTTGGCTCATTGTAAAGGGTTGGTCATTTTTTCTCTTCTTCCCCCTCCCTCTTTCTTCCTTAGGGTAAAATGCAGAGCTTAAGCTTCCTTTCTTTCCTTTTTAATGGCATTCTCTTCCCCCTTACCTGCTAATGATGTATTGTGTGAACTGCTGGAGTAATAAAATTTGTATCGTGATGCATTTTTCGCATCATTTTCTCATTTTATTGTCTCTTCTTGCCTCTCATCATTGCAGGTTATATTGTGCATATCTGTGATGTCTATTGGAGGTTTTGGGAGCTATGTTTAATGGGTCTAAAGTGGTGTTTTCTGTGAACTTTAGGTTTGGTCTGTGACGCATCTTTTCCATCCTCTCCATTACTCACCCCTCTCCACTTCCGGTAGTTGAGATGATGATCAAAAACCTTCTTTTCTAGTGTATGACCACTTTAGTTTAGGGTCTATTTTCATACTCTCTCTCTTTCTCTCTAGATCCTTAGAAGGTTTGATTAGGATTAGATAGCTTTTCTGCATTAGAGTAGATTCTGGCAGGTTGTTTAGGAGAAAGAACAAGCTTTCTCTAGAGGTCCATCTAAAGCTCGCAAGTTACACCAGATGACCCATCCAAAACCAGGACATTTGGGGTTGCTGTTATTTTACACTAATAGTTTTGGCACACCCAGTGGGACAGAGATCGAAGCACCTTACCACTTCATTTTAGCATGTTAGTGTGTTCCTGTTAAAAATTTCAGCCTTTGGAGGAACATACAAAGCACATGTGGTGACTCAATATGGTCAACAACCCATTCTACGAGTTATAGAATTTCCTTTCATTCATTTCCACCCTTTCTTCTTTCCACATCTTCATTTTCTTCCATTCCATAAATTTGTGCAATCATGACTTCATTCCCATCTTGTAATTCACACTTGCAGTAGTGTAGTCCACCTCCAACGTACTTCTCAAATCCTCCAGATCAACATCATGAAAAGATTCGTAACCATTATGCTTACCCATATGAGTAGTGTCAAAACTAGTTTGCCTATGGAGCTTATCAAGAACAAGGGTATGCATACCATGACAGTAGTCAAATGGAGAATGTTGATCTGTTGGAGAAGATTCAAATAATGGAGGTTAAAATGGTTCAATCAAGGGCTACAACACAGATGAAATCCTTCATAATTGGTTGCACGACAAGTTTTCCATGGGAAGGCTCTTTTCAAAGACATTACAACCCTCATGAGAAACTTGACTTCATGGTTGAAATGTTGCCTCAAATTACACAATGGACTAAGGAGATAGAGGCCTACAAACTTGGTGTTAGGAGACCTTTTTAATGGGTAAGTCCTACACCATCATCTATTAATTTTGTCTCTATTCCCTAAGCAACACCATCTCAACCTGAGATTCAATTTCCAGGCTTCCCATCCACTACTTCTATTATGGAATCATTTTCTCCATCTTCTAATCTTCTATCCCATCTCCATTTTTCTTCCATTTTCTCTTCAAAAAATTCATTCCGTCCAAGCAAACAAGAAATTCCACTTCCCTCACCACCACAAAAAATTGCAAAACTGGTTGAGAGCCGAACCACTCCTCCTCTTGCCTTCCCAATTCCATAGAGGGAATAATTTCCAAAAACAAGTCGAGGAGAGAAACATCAAGAAGAGCCAAAAAGAGAAGAAAATATCAAAAGGTTAGTGAGCTTGACTCTAAAATTTGGGATAACAAAGATTCCCTTGATGGTTAAACCTATAGAGGAGGTCAAAGTTGAAGATCCAGTGGTGGCTAAGGCTTATTTTGTAGCAGTACTAGAGCAGGATGATCAACAATCAATTTTCTCTGAGTACAGTGCCCATGTTGGCACTCTACTTGAATATAATGTTGACCTAATTCAAGCCTCACAATCAGTCCAAGAAATGGAACAAGAAGCTACTCCAAATAAAAAAGAAGAGGAGTGTATTTTGACTATGGAGGAGAACCATACAGGTTTAGAGGCTTTAAACACAAATAAGGCCACAGAAGAACCTTTAGTTATTCCTCCCACTTCATCCTGTTGGAGTTTTAATGTTGAAGAATACTTTCATATTTCAAACTTCATGGTTGAGGATGAGGGGAACCATGGTGATCAAGTTTCATATCAAGAGGACACCAGGAAAAAAAGAGGCAAATCATCTATCTGACTTGGAGGATTGATTTGATGGAGAGGAGCCCATGGAAATCACATAATTTTCCCCTCCATCATCCACCTTCCTAGAATATAATCTTGTTGTCATGAAGGAGGGCATTCAAGTCCAATAGGCTACACTTCATAGCAGTCCTTTGGAACCAAGGTTGGAAGATATCAATATTCCATGTTCTTCACAGGAGGAGGAAGGAAACAATGATGACACACATTACATATTAGTCCTCAAGGCAAGGGATCAACTACTTGCAGAAGCAATGAAAATTAAAAATCAACATGCAAGTAGTCCCCTTTTTCAAGAAGATCTACAGAAAGAATCCATTCTTGGAGTTGAATTTAAGAGGAAAGAGCACATCCATTGGATCAAACCTTTCCCAATGAGGTACTTGGATTCATTAGAGCTAAGGGAAGAGCCAAAACCAGTCATGTTTGCTTCTAAGCATGAGGGTGAGTATCAAAGTACCAAGGATCAACTGCAATGCCTCTTCAATCCAAATAAAGAGAAACTAAAAGATGTATTTGTCTTGTTTCCACCTGATACCCAAATGATTTGGGTGTAGAGTCAACCTCTTTTTATTTCTTCACTCATAATGATAGCTATATTCAATGCCAAATAATTTGCATGGCTGTCAATTGTAAGAAAGGGAAGCTATTTCCCCCTTCTAGTTGTAGGATTTGTTTGAGTTCCATTTTCTTTCGGTTAGCATGGAGTAGGTAGGTTTACTTTTAGCATAAGAAGTACTTGTGTACACTCTGTATGTTCCACTTGGGGTATGTATGATCTTTCAGTTTTGTAAATAGTGTGTTTTTTTTGTTTTTTGCCTCTTGCACGGTACATTGGAAATAGCATTTGGTGAGGTCAGCTCCAATTCCAAAAGTGTTCCAAGTGGCTCATGGATCAGTTTTCAAAGTTTCAGATCAGATTTGTGTTTATCATGTTGAATCTATGCCCAATGGATACTTCAAGGCCACTGATCATTTCATCTAGCAGGTAGATGTCCCCTATGAGTCACCAAACTGTTATCCAAAATAAGCTCACAGTTATTTTTGGTCAACTATCCACCATTTTCCCCCTTTTATTGTTTCAATCTGATATTTAATACATTCTAAGTACTTAAACATTCCTAAAAGCATCTTCATCAGATAGAAAATTTATACCCCTTTCCAAAAATATAAAGAATTCCTTCTAACTCTTCATATTTTTCGAGTTGCGGGTCGGCAGGTCTGGGAAGGATTTTTTGCCAAATGCAGGCCTGCGGGCCTTGGGAAGACTTTTCACCAAATGGGAAAATTGCAGACCGGCGGGGTGGCGAGAGATATTTTGGCATTTTGAAATTTTCACAAAAGGAACAAGTTATAATTGCAGGCCTGCATGCCCGAGGAGGATTCATTTTGCTAAGTGGAAAATGAGAAGTCACGGGCCTGGAGAAGAATTTTTGTCAAGTTTACAATTTCGGGCACAGGCCGGTGGGATCCTTTGACTATCTGTCAACTTTTCTGAATGGCACATTTTACAAGTTTGGGCCCAAGAGCCTAAGGAGGTTTTTTTTCCAAATACAAAATTTGAAGTTGCATGCTTGCATGCTTACAGGGGACTTTGCACTTTTGCAATTTTTGCGCAAATAGCTAAATTTCAATTTTCGGTTTGCGAAGCTTTTTGGGAAAAAGTGAATTTTCAGCCCAAAGAGGTTTTTTGGGCCAAAGTGAATTTTCGGGCCTACGTGGATGCAGGACATTTAAATTTTTTTTCCTTTTTTCTACAAAATGTGCACTTTGTAATTTCGAGCCTGTGTATCCGTTTTGTGAAAGATTGCATTTTTGCCATTTTTGTATGGATTCGATGTAGAATTTCAAATGGGCATAACTTTCAATCTAGTTATCAAAATTTTAGGAATTTTATACCGTTGGAAATATCTCGACATCCTCTATGCCATGGATGCCTAAAATGTTTATTTTGACAAGGTTAGGTGGGTAAGAAATTGGAAAACATATTTCATACCATTAATGTATGATCCAATTGCTTTAACTTACCAAAATTTGATCCGATCTGCCATCCTTCCTTCTGCAACATGCCAAACAAACATGGAGAACCACACTTGACACATTGCAGGTGAATTTTTAGGCATTGATGGTTGGTGGTTAAGCTTTCGGATCAGATTTTCCTCCTTCTCTTCTTCTCCTCTCTTCACTTCATCTAAAAATGTAATAACTTTTCTCATTATAAAGGGTTGGTCATCTTTTTTTTCCTGCCCCCTCTCTCTTTCTTCCCAAGGGTCAAATGTGGAGCTTAAGATTCCTTTCTATTCTTTGAAATGGCATTCTCTTTCACCTTTCCTGCTAATGACTTACTTTGTGAACTTTTGGAGTAATACAATATGTACCGTGATGCATTTTATTGGCTCTTCTTGTTCATATCTCTGATGTCTATTGCAGGTTTTGAGAGATGTGTTTAATGGGATTGAAGTGGTGTTTTGTGTGAACTTTATCTTTGGTCTATGATTCATCTTGTCCATCCTCTCCATTTCTCACCCCTCTCCACTTTAGAAAGCTGAGATGATGATCGACAACATTATTTTTTGGTGTATCACCACTTTAGTGTAGGCTTTGTTTTCATACTCTCTCTCTCTCACTGGTTCCTTCGAAGGTTAGATTAGGATTAGATAGCTTTCCTGCATTAGAGTAGATTGTGGTAGGTATTATAGAAGTAAGAACTAGCTTTCTCTGGAGTTCCATCTCAAGCTCTCAAGTCCCATAACATGGCAGATAGTCCAATGTTTTGCAGGTTACACCGGATGCCCCATCCAAAACTAGGCCATCCAAGGGGTGTTGTGATTTTACACCAACAGGTATAAGTGGAATTTGGAGTTTTAAAGTGAGTTTGTAGAAAAATCTATAAGTGGAATTTTGAATTGTTGAAGCAAGTTTGTAGCTTTGGGGAATCACATATCTCAAGCACTTTTACAGTTTAGTTGGGTTTGTGTTATAGGTAGAAAGGTATTGTGGCTCACTTCCATTTTTTAACACATTAAAACTAACAAGGATTTATGTATGCAGCATGAAATGATAAAATGTGCTAGCTTTCAATTGCGTAAAACACCTCACAAGGCTTCTCTTGACATGTGCCAATTTTAGATATTAGCAAAGGTTAACCATTTAACCAAACAATTTTTTGAGATAGAGGATTTTAGGAATGGGATTTTAGGAATGGGTTTTTTGTATATTACAAATGTGAGGCCTTAGGGAATAAATCCTAATTTTTTCATGATTTCCTTGGGGAGTGAAGCCTAATGTTTTCAGTAGTTCTATCTTGGAATTCAATTTCCCATAAAAATTGAATGCAATATCATCTTGTAAATGAGGAAAATATTTTTATTAAGATTCATGAAGGTGACATTACAGAGATACAATTACTATTGGTGGAGCAAGAAAATGATTTTTTGGTGTCCTAGAGTTAGAGAGTGGAGGAAGAGGAAAAACATGGATGGTTTCCCAACAAAAAATGAAAAAAATTGGTTGTGAAGTCTCTAAATATCTTTGAGTAATTCTTCAACTTTTGAAAACTACATATGATGAAGATGCACTCCTTTCTAGGATTTACAATACTCACATTACACACATAAGAAATGTGTTAAATATTTTGAAGCTCATTTCAAATGCAATATTATGAAATGTCCCTCTTTCAAGAATAATATTTTCAAAGACCTTTATCCTATTTTGTCTACCCGGCGGCTAAAGGGGGATCACTAGGGTGACTTAAGTCATACTAAATTATTATAAAGTGCCTAAAAGAAAAATAAAATTACTAAGAACTTATATTAATTTATTTGACTTAATTATAAAATGAATAGAAGAAAACACATAAAAAAATTGTAATCCCTATAGAGAAGTGTGACTTGCCTTGAGGGGAAAATATTAGTGTTTAAGGGGTTTTTACTATATTTTTATTCTTCCTAGGGGAAATGGAAAATTTCCTTAAGGAGGGATAATGGGAACTTAGAAAGAAAAGGCCATATCATTCATATCTTCACCACTTCCACCAATTATTATTACACAACTTTCGTTGTTGAACATAGCAGTCGATCAGTCTAAGACTTTATGGACAAGACTAGAAAACCATCCATAGTCCCTACAAATTCACTACGCCTCTCGTCTTTTCTTCCCTGACCTTGTCTGGAAACCCATATGAGGCTCCTGGAGGTTACTTCCCACATGTTCCACAACCAATCATTATAATATCGGTAGAACTAGACATCGATTGGAGTCTCCAAGTAGCTATCATATTAAACCATATCATCACACCCCTTCAGGTTAGGAGAGTATTCTTCGCCCTATATTCACAAATTCCAGTATTGTACATTGAAGACATTAGATTTCCCAATTATCTTGACCATCTCCATCACTATCATTTCCATTTCCATTCCACACCGGTTGTCTTAGCACAACCTCGGGAGGTCGGGTGCGAAGAAGGTCATGTGTTGATTTTTTGTCGTACAGTAACCATGTCTGATTTGTACTATCATATTTCAAGATGATTTTATGAACTAAATGGAATCAATTTCCATCAATTTTGAAGGATTATGATTTTTGCTTTCAATCATTTTTATCTACATATTTATGAGGAATATTCCATCTTATTTTGCTTCAAAAAAATCAGTATTTTATCCTTATATGACTGGAAAAATTAAGAAATCATTTAAGGTGAAAAAGGCATTAAATGCATTGAAGATTTTTTGGTATTTTATAGTAAACCCAGTGACATTTTTTAAGGAATATTTCAGATCTATTGTGTCACTTAAATGTGCATATCCTTTCAGATTTTAGCCTTGGAAAATATTAAATTCAGTCTTGAGTGGAAGGAGTTACGTCTAATGGATGTTTTATATGGATGTCTCATATAACCCTAGTCATAATTCTCATAAGTAATTTTGATGTGCATTACAATTAATTTATTTCTCCTTTTCAAATATGTATTTAGTTATCCCGTTTGGAGACATTACAGTGGTATAAGAGCTAGATTTCCTCCTACCCTATAAGGAGAAGATTTAGATTTCATAATTGTATGGATAGAGACAAGGAGCATTACAGATATCATTACCAAAGAATAACTCCAAGAAGAGGAGGGATGGATGATGAAGAAATACCTCCTCCCAATGATGATTTGAGCTACATGAATGAGATATTTACCAAAGGAAATATAGAGCCACAAATTAGATTACTAGAGTCACAAAGGGGTCTTAGAGACTCCGTAGTTGGGTCCATTACTGATTTGGTCAGATCCTTGCAAGGAATTTTGTCTAACAATAAAGGAATTTAAGGCCATCATGGTGAAGGAATCTCTTCTAGTTGTCATGCAGGAAGGGCTTCATATTATATTCCTTCCAAGCTCTTTCATGTTAGTTTCCTTTAGAGGAATGAGCCATAAGAGGAGAAGGAGAAGCTGCCTACACACGGGTTCACATAAGAAGTCAATATTTTTTTATATGAGTATGCATCCTTAAATCCTAACACAAGGAACATGTTTTCATTCTGGGATTTTTTCCAATTGAGGTGGAATGAAGGGCCAAGACAAATGGTAATTCAACCACAAGAGACAAGGAAAGACATTTCAATATAGGTTGGGTAAGATTACTCTTCCTAAATTTCGTGGTATATATAGATGCTCAGCTAGAGCTTCATTTAAAAAGTTACATACTTACTTGTTATTGAATCTCATTTTTGAGAAGAGGCCCTTACATTTTTCACCTTGCATCTAGATGGCGTGGCTCATGAATGGTGGTATCATGGTCTGATAACACAAGGACATGGTTTTGTCACCACTCTTGAGGAGTTTGGAAAAAGGAGAAAAAAATATTTCATACAAAATATCTAGAGGTACATGTACGCACCCAAAATTGCATGTGTTACATTGTCAGAAAAATGGTTACAAGAATCCCCAATGATGATTCAAGTCATTTCAAGAAGGTATTTGAGCTCCAAAACCCATTCACAGTGTATATTTGTAGCCTAGACATCCTTACTTAGCCTTTCCACTCTTCTTCCTAGCTCTTTGCCTCTTTCTGTGCATGTTTTGGCCTTAGGTGCCAGGACCGCCGCCCTGCATGGGTGGTGGTCCTACCTGATTTTTCCAAATTCTGTCATGTGTGTTTTAAACATGTGACGCTTCACTTAACTTCACTTTTAGGGTGCATTTGTGAGCCAAATTGTCTAAAATTAGTTTTGATTGCATGGTTCTCCTTCCCTCTTCTATTTTTAAATAGATTTAACTAGTTGGAACTGTTTGTTCTTGCCTTGTGCATGAAGGCACCTCCTAACCCCAATTCTTATATATTCCATGCTTGTGTTTGAGAAAATGGCCTGAGAATTTTTGTGTATCTTGCATTGTATTGCTACCATAATATTCCTAGGAATTGCATAGCCAAGCTCAGATCTCGTGTTATCTCTCCTCACCTGCATTGCAACAAGACTGCCTTTTTTCTACCATTGCTCAAGTGTTTTCTTCTGTTGTTGTTCTTGCATTCCTAATTCCTTGGACTCATATGAACACTCGAAGAAATAAAGGAACAAACTGAGGGGAAAGCTACAGATACAACTGGATTTTCCAAAGCTCTTGCTCATCCAGGTTGGAGTTGTGTGTTTGTATTCTTTGTTTATCAAATTTTCAATTTCAAATAATTGGTTTCAATTACATATCAAATAGAGTAGAAATCAATTTCCTTTCATAGGAAAGTAACAAGTTAATTTCCAAGAGGGTTTAAATCATTAATAGCAGTACCTGGTGATGGATCCTCTTCTTCCCATCCCTGTGGATATGAAGGAGAGAATATCTATAAGAGGTTTTCTACACATCATAGATTATTTAGAAAATTTCTTATTTTAAGTTAGTTTAGTTTCAATACACTCAACACAGGTGAATAACCACACCGAGTTATTTTTCTTGTTTAGTTTTAGTGTTGTTCTCACCTTCAAAATTTCCCTCCTTTTTCAAAGACAAATTTCCAAAATTTTGAAGAAGTGTCCTTTGGAAGTGTTTACGCATAGGGAGAAGTTCGAAAGTTAGTAAATTTCAGTCTTTGGTGTCACTTGTAATGTTTTGTGGCTAATCCAGACATTTTTGTCCCAAGTACAGATGGGCCTCCTGTTCACCAATTTTCCACTTTACCCGCATTGCTTTACCCATCAGCTAAATCAACTCCCCATGTCTCACATGTCCCTGCATCTCATGGACCATTTTTTCTCTCAAAACCCACTTTCACCGCATTTCTCTTAGATCGGGTATATCGGATTTGCGCATACTACGTGTCCCTGCATCTCATGGACCGTCTGTGCTCTCAAAACCTGATTTCACCACATTCCTCTTGGAGCGGGTATATCGGCTCCACGTTTCTCGTGTGTCCCTATGTCTCATAGACCGTCTAGGCTAGTTTTTTCCTCCTTTTCCACTTTTCACCTTTTTGAGTCAGTGCAGGGGCCATTTATTTCACATTCATTGGCTTCTCTCTCCATTCATTCAAATTCATGGCTATTTAAAGGAGTGTAACCATTCTTTCATTTCCACACTTGCTTGCTCATTCTCTCCTGCTCGCGTTCGTGCAAAATAGTTTTTTCTCATGTTTATGCCTCTATGCTTTCTCATGCAGGGATTTTGATACACTCAATTGAAGGTTATTTCTCTCCCTACCTTTGTCACAATGAATATTCAATACCAAGGTCATGAGCATCTCTCTTCATTAGAAACCTATGTGCCTAATATCGCTGACAACGAAGCTCGACACCTCGACCCTGATGATTTTGGGAGCATACTTGGATGTGATAGCCCTAATCCTATCGCCTAATTAATCAAAGATATCATAATTGGATTTGTATGGGGTTTCCTTATCTATGTCCAGTGCGCTAATATCGTGGTCACTTGCGGGGCCTTTTTCAATCCAAAATCCAAGGAGATTGTTGATATCCATGGTGATGTGGTTGCACGACTGGATTCTGATGTTATATGTGCTGCCCTACGCATCCCAGTGGTGGAAGAAGATAATACCCTCACTATTGCTCAAGCACAAACACTGTTTGACCATGACAGTGAAAGATACAAAACCAGGGTAGCTAAATCATGGCTAAAGAACCCTAAAAAAGGAGCATCCATACTTTCTAAGTCATTATTCAGGGTTGATTTTAAGGAAGAACTTTCAAACATCATCACCCTTCTTGCTAGGATCATGGGAATGCCCTCTACAAATGAGTTTCACTTTTGGATGTGTCCCTTTATTAATATCATTTGTGAAGGGAAGTATAATTTGAATTGGGTTGAGATAATCTGTGAGAACCTAACAGAGTAGCTGGTCAATGTTCATAGAACTCAGACATTCTACACATCCTCCTACCTCATGTACACCATTGCAGCATCCAGGAAATGGTTTGGTTTCTATTTTGTGTAAGATAAGAAGGATGCTCCTATATATGAATATTTTCCTCAATTAACTCTCAAAGTCAGCAATCATAACTTCAGGAGACTTAATGACGTTTTCACCATGTATATTCTGAGGCTTTGAGAAGGAAATACTACTCAAAGATTTTTTGAGGAAGAAAATACTTTGATCTCTGATTATGGGAGTTTCTTCACTCAATTCAAAAAGTTTTCATACATCAGAATAGCTAGTTTTGAATTCCCTCCTCTTAAGCTTCCTATGTTTGGTAATGATAAAATGGCCCTTGTTGAGATTTGCAAACAATTGGAAAAACTTCACAGGACTTGCAAAGATAAAAATATTGTTGGTGTTCGTTTCCCTATCACCTTGGGAAATTATACATGCAAGAGAGCCATGGATGCTCAGAACATTGATATAACCATTTCTCCTCTCACCATTCATCACTTCAATCCTATAATTTTCTTTGATATCAAGTGATATATTGCTAAGAATTTCAGGATAGTTTTCTATCACCTTGCAGATGTTGAGGATTATTAGGCTGATTGCGTAGATGATTTTGAGGTAAGGAGAAGGTTCTTTGGTAGACTCTCTCTCCAACAAATCATAGTCTCCAATGTCCGTAAAGTACTTGATGAGCTCAAGGATGATGATGAAGACCTGCAATTCATTGAATATGAGAGGTCATCAAACACACTCCTCTAGAAACCATTGATTGGTTTATAAAAGAGAAGGATGGTTTTAAATAGGTGATCAACCTTGTTCTTGTGAGAACCAAGCTCTGGTTTGATAGGAAGATGAAAGCCTTCAGGATGAGCAAAGCCAAGTCTTACTCACAAGAAACTTCATTTCCTAGGAAAGAAGAACTTGTGCTCAGTGTTGAGGTGCCTGAACAGTCCACTCCTTCCTCTTCAACAAAGGTATACATGAAGAAAGGTGAGGCCATGAAACAAGAGTGGATTGTAGAAGAAAAGGAAGAATTTCCTTTGGAGCAGCCACAAGTTCCCATAGGGCCAGAATATGTTGTTGTTTTGAGTGAGAATGATAGTGAAGAGATGAAAGAAGAAGAAGAACCCCCTATCAATATTGCTGAGATGGGGAATAAAGCCCAAATGTCTGAGTCTATAGGTTTGGTGGACCCTTCTTTTAGGGATATTTTTGAAGATGTACCAACTTCTCCATTAGAGACATCAGTGGTGTAAACATTGAGTGCAATGAGTACACTTGCACTTGGACCCCTCACTCCTTCCACCTCTTCCTCTTCCTTTTCTTGGGTACAACCTTTTGTTGATAGCAAGAAAAGCAAGTCTACTTCTCAAATTGTGGTTCCCAAGTTCGATGATGTGGAAGCCATTCTCGATACTTCTCCTCCTCCTCTGGAAAAAAAAAAAAATATTACCTCAAGGCTAGTCTCAGATTCTAAGGGCCAACAATTCATGGAGATTGCAAAGCGTAGGGTGTACAAAGATGAGAAAGGCCTTTTTATTTATGACTTGTAACTCACAAGGATTCCACTTGGAGAGTCTACACTGGAAATTTAGGTTCATAACCTCAGAGAAACTGTAACCAGAGTTATTGAAAATGTGGAGAAGGATAAACAAACTGTGGAGCAATCGGAGGAACAGAAACAAGTTCTCTTGAATTTTAGAAAATATTTGTTGGCAAAGGATAAGGTCCTGGATCCAACTCCACTAACCACTCTTCCACCTCCCATAGTTCTCAACAACAATGAAGTTCAAACCATCAAATATATTCATAAGTATGCCACCTATGGAAAGGCCATTGAAGCACTGGTTGATGATATGATAGTGGCATGTTGAACTTAATTGAGGAGGCTTTCAAGTCATATGAGAAGGTGTCTAAATTACACTTGAAATTCACCACAAAACTTAGTGGCTTGGAGAAAGAGTTTAAGCTATGGTGTGAATGTATCCAAGATCTCCGTTTGATGAGTAGGACAGATGAGTAGATCTTGTTAGCAAGAAAGGTATTTGATGAGGCCAAGAGCAATCTGTCAAGAACTTGGGTTTTCATTATTGAGTGGATGATCAAAGTTTTGGAGGAAGCATTAGGAGAACTGAAGAATATGTGGAAAAAAGGAGACTATTTCAAGGCTTGCATTCTGACTGCCTTCCAGGATATTCATTTTCAAATCTAGAATGAAGCCTCAGGTGATCAATTTTCTATACACGAGACCAAGGCTCAGTTTAATACCTTTTTCAAGGAGGATATTTTCAAGGAAGATTTAATTTCTAAAGAGAAGATGAAGGAGGTCTTCTCCCTTCAATCAGCTATCATCAAGGCAAACAAGGAGTTTTTCAAAAACATGGAGTTTGAGAAGGATACGGAGAAGTTCCTTGGTATGTGGAATCATGCCACTTCTAACACCACCATTCTGAATTGCATGGAGATAGCTGAAGCATTGAAAATATTTAGACATTGGATTCTTAAGAAATTTGGCCCTCCTTAACCTCCTTTGGATATTTCTGCTTCAGAATCCTAAGACACTTCTTTTATTTTGAAGTGATAAATCCCATGATGTAATATTTGCTTAAAGACCATTCTATTAATTTATTTCTTAAGTAGTCTTTAATATTTTAGATTAAAAGAAGTTGGAACCGTATGTAACTACTTTTGTAAACTATTTAATGGGCTCTCCACGCCATTGTTAAGGGCTAGGCAATGATATTCTTGAAATGTAATAGAATTAAAAGTAATCAATGTAGAAGGTTTTCCCTTGTCTCTAATTTTCATCTACTGTCCTTTCTTTTCTTGTCTGAAATTTGTGAATCATCAATATTTCATGCTAAGAAACTTTGTGGTCTTATGATATGATTTCTAGAACTTTGTGTCTATGGAATAATATCCGATGTTGCAAATATGAATGATTCTATTATGTATCCCTCTTGCTACGTATGTGTAAGGTTATTGTACGATGGAAAAGCAACAAGCGAGCTTGGGAATCTACACGTAGATCTTCCTCGCACCCGACCTCCCGAGGTCGTGCCGAGACAGCCGGTGGGGATGGAATACGTGCGGGATGCAGACAAACTAGTTAGGCAATCTAATGTCTTCGACACGCACTAGTGGAATTTGCGAATCTAAGGCAAAGAAGGCCCTCCTAACCTGAACTGGCATGATAGATCAGTCGGCAAGGATGACTACTCGAAGGCTCCAATCAATATCAAGCTCTTCCATTATTTGATCTATGGGTTGTGGTATACGTGGAAAATGACTTGGGATAGTTTCGTGTATGTCTCCAGACAGGGTCATAGAGTGAATGATGGATATAGTTGTTTTTATGGGTGATTTTCTGGCCTAGTCCAAAATTCCTTAGCTTCGTTAGATGTTATATCTAACAAGGATAATTATGTGATGATGATGGGTGGAAGTGGAGTAGATTGGGGAATTACTTGTGTACGTAGGCCAGCGTCTATGTCTGATTCACTTAGGGGTTCGTCACGCTGTGGGACTTGTGGGTCACAACCGTAGATGCGTGGTTGTTGTGGACCTGCTATGGTCATGTGAAAAATCAGTCCCTAATCCCCAGTATCCAATAATCATATGCTTTCTCATCCTCTATGTTCAGAATTAATAGTTGTGCGATATTTTCAGAATATCTCACAGGTGTTTGCGCAATTTGAATTCTTAATCTAGTATCTATGTTTGTTAGAATGTCTCCCGAGTTGGGTTTTGGGACCAAATGATCACAACCAAAAAATTTCTCTCTTTCAAGCCTTTCTACAGTCATGTGAATATTTATCTAGGGTAATATGTAGTTTGGATGGTTTAACCAAAACGTTTATGCTTGGTCGTCTTCTATATTCAAACCCCTCAATTGAGAACTGATCTGTTGTAAGTCTGTTGTGGTTTGGAAGACCTGGATTCTAAGATTTTGATCTATGTCAATTACTGCTGTGACGAAATTAGGCTAAGGCATGATTGGCTCAAATATATATTCCTTGGGCTCCCTAGGTCCCGTGATTGTCATGCAAAAGTAAAAATGTAAACCTAATTACAGTAAAGTAAATTTGAAGTATATCTACATCATATATAACTTCCCTATTTTTGTATTTTTCTGATAAACTTTTTGAAATGATTTTGAAGAACCAATTATTTTAATATATCTATAAATTGACAATTAATCTAAAGACGAAATTAAAACAAACAAAGTAACTGATTGTAGCTACTTGCCTATGTAATTTATGAAACTATTATAAATAGTGAAATAACTGATCTAATCTATTTGAACAAGACTCTCGATCCTACCTTAGAAGTGAGAAATGAATCATAGTCTCTCAGAAACTATCAATCCCCACAGCTTCCCTGGCAATATCCAAAGTAAATTGACTGAAATAAAGTGATTAGCTAGTATATTTGATATGCTTCTAACTGGAACTTTGAAATTTAGAACCTGGATTCTACATAACAGTGGCAAATCCAATGATGTGTGTAAATTTGTCCCCTTAGTGTGATCTCCTCGTTCTTTCGTGCTCACGTGGATCCAGAAAAGCGTGTAATGCTTGCATCAACAAAAGTAGATATTGGACCAAAGGAAATATTTAGAATACAGACTGAATACAATGTGAATAGGAGAGGGATAGCGCAAGAGTACAGAGCTTGGCTTATGTAATTCCTAGTGGGATCTATTGCGAGTCATGCAACATAAAACATCCAGAACCTGAAACTATCCTGTTTGAAGAACAAAACCTACAACTTTAATGGCTTCCTATTGGTAAACAGACTATATTATTCCAATGGATTGGATGAAATAACATCACTACTTGCACAAGATGGATATGTGGCTTTCAAACAGCATAACAGTGCTAACTAAGCATGTAAATTAACTAAACTATGGCTTCCAAGAAAAATAAAAGACTGAACTACTGAAATGAGAAATTGAGAAGTAAATTTGAGGAGCCATTTGCTTGAATGAAAGCCTGCTATTTATAGTAATTCATTCACCCAAAGATCAAAACCAAACTGAACTCCTAAACAATAAACAAAGGTAAAACACTATTCCAGGGGAACCAAAACATTAATGCAAGCCCAAAGCGGTGAAAAAAGTTGGTGAAATGTTGATTTTTACGTGAGTCATGTTAAAAGAAAATTATGGAAAACGTGTGCAGGACCGCCGCTCTGAGCAGGGTGGCGGTTACAGGACTGCCGCTCTAATCAAGGCGGTGGTCACGAGACCGCCACCCAGGCAGGGTGGCAGTTTCATAAATAAAGAGCAAAACGCAAAGAAAAGAGGGAAAAAGAGAAAAATAAAGGAAACAGGGGCTAAGAGGGGCATGTGGGATGTTAACGCATATGTAGAGAGCTTTTCTGGATCCCGAACACCTTGCGAGGAGACCTGTATCATCATTGGGGCATGTGTTATGTTGTTCTGGCAGTGCAGTACCCTTCAATTTTGGGTACGTACATATTTTCACCTCGGAGAAGTTTTTTAGCCATGAAGAGGTGTAAAACGGTGGGTCCGAGTATGGCGGGTCCCAAAATGGGAAGGTAGAAGTGATACCTGATACGTCCGTGTGTCGAAACGATGGCATCCAAGATTCCTGCTACCTGCAAAATGAAAAGAGGAATCAAGTGGAGATAGACACAATAGACCTGGAAAATAAACACTAAAATAAAAGGAAATGAGAACGTACCATTCACGCGGGGATAAGAACTTACCTTTGTCGGTGCTCCAAACCTATGAAAAAGGCATTTTGAACAAGTCAGGTTGCTATATATATGAAAGTGGGCCCATTTTCCTATTCTTTTGCGCGTGTTGATTTGATTGATTCTGAGCTCTGGGACCCACGGTGACAGTTTCTTGCATGATTAGAGTCGAAACATTCATGACGTGATAGTGATCATGCCTCCGTGAGCGGAACATCGACTTGTGAGATCACAGGTTAGTTTTCCTCAATTTATTGTTTTTCCCCCCAAATTTTTTAAAATGCTAAAATCTTTGTCGTGGGGGGGTAATTTTTGAAAATGTTAGATTCAAAAGGTCCATCTAGGGGGGGGTGCCTACTAGGTAGGCTTTTTTTTAGCTAAAATGGTCCTTTTTTAGTGTTTTTTTGGGCCTTTTGGGTTATAAAACCGGCGTGGGTTTTCAGGACGTGACCGCTGCCTTGTTGAGGGTGGTGGTTACACAACCGCCACTTTTAAGGCAGCGGTTACGAAAGTGCCTCACTGGTCAGGGTGGTGGTTTTGCACAGATTGCCAAAAGAACATCTGTTTATAGTTGTTTTTGTGTTTTTAGCACTTCTATGTGTTTTCATGATTTTTCTAGTATCACTTGGATGCTAACTTGCTCTGTTTTGTGTGTTTTTGAGTGTATGTAGGTGAGAGAGGAGTACATTCGGTGGAGCTGAGAGAGAGAGTGTGACTGGCTTCCAACAGTATTGGATGCACTTTCATAGTATGAGGAGGACACTCTTCAGAGGGCCGGGATACTACGTATCTCACGCGTTCCATATGTTGCACCATCCAGTCATATTCTTTGTGACTTGTTTTCTTACTGGGATGTTGATCGGAACACCTTCCGATTGCCAGGGGTCTGCGGTGAGTGGACCATCACTTTGGAGGATGTTTATCATATTCTAGGGGTCCCGATCATCGGGAGACAACTCACCCTAGAGACAGCAGGTTCACGGGCCCATATTACACAGTGGGCTTCTTCTATGGGAGATGTAATCATATCCACGGGTTTGAAGAAGGGGCACAGAGTTCGATCTATTCCTAGCTTGCCCATCCCCCTACTTTTCTAGGCTATTATGGGGATCCTTGCCTCGAGACTGATTGGGGACAAGGGAGGAGACACATTGTTATATTGCTGGTCCCCTATTATTGCACAGATAGAGGGACATGGATGGATATATGCTTAGGGAGCAGACATACTTGGGACAACCTACCACGACTTATACAGGGTATTCTGTTTACAGGGGCAGTCCTTGAGCCACCCAACCCTCGTCATGAGTTGGGTCTATGAGCACTTCATCCCCTATGGCAGAGGTGTAGAGGTGACAAATCCCAGAGCTGTGAGGGCAGCTAGATGGACAGATATGTCAGTGCTTAGAACACCTCATTAGCCAATTACTTTTTTGACCATTGCTGACATGGAGGCCACACCGTATCAGACCATGGTAGGTATATGGGGTGACGAGGCTCTTACTTTGATCTCTTACTCCACCACAAGGCAGTTTATTGATAGAGTGGGGCGAGTGGAGGTACACCCCTTCGGCCGAGTTCCTCAGTAGTTTGGCTTACCCTACATTTGTATGCTTCCCCCAATAGTTCTAGTTTATAGATCAGTCCAAGAGGCCAGGGGAGGCCCTAGAGGCCGGGGTTGGACAGTTGTGACACCTGGCGTTCCTATCACGGCTAGGCGGGTAGTACATGCCCAAGGGAGAGCTAGTGCTCCTTGGGTACCTTACTTCAAATTACTGCAGGTCCTACCCATAGCAGTGATGAGCCCATTGAGATAAGCTTCGAGTCTAAGGAGTTCACAGGGGAGAGACAGAGGAGGAGATTGAGGAGGAAAATCATCCTGAGTGGCATGATACTTAGGATATCATGCAGGCAGAGAGGGCCGAGTAGAGTGCAGAGATGGTGACTCTGGTCTCAGAGGAGCCACTCTCCCAGGGCCATGGTGGGGAGGATGAGTCCGTTGCAAGGTGCTATGCCGCTCCAGCCACTGGAGGAGCAGCTCAGTCAGCGGCGACATCTGTGGCAGATGCTGACC
Source organism: Taxus chinensis (assembly GCA_019776745.2). Lineage (NCBI taxonomy): Eukaryota > Viridiplantae > Streptophyta > Pinopsida > Cupressales > Taxaceae > Taxus > Taxus chinensis. The sequence continues at coordinate 896,143,663 of CM034151.1, forward strand.
CTAGAGATCCGTCCTAGAGGCCTAGTGATCTGAATAAGTTACCCTCCTTCCTTTGTTAATTAAGATTGCTTTAGTTACTATCTCTCCTTCTATTTTACGTTTGTATTTATCTCTTGTTTATTTCTAACCTGTTTTCCCTTTTGTTTACAGAGACCCGCCAATGAGTGGCGAGACTTGATTCGCAGGGTATGCACCGATACCCTGATGATTCCCATGGAGAGGACCTGCGCAGAGCTATCCATGGATGTTGGGGAGCCTTCAACAGCTGGTAGACATAACTGACATCTTTTCCCTAGTCTGGCATGTTTCCAGGATGGTGTCGACTCTTCCATACAGATCTAGCAGGGTATAGGACAGCTGAGCACCTGATGAGGAGTCATTCTCGTGGCGAGACTGCGGCTGCCCCTCGGGATCGTGAGCCCTCTGTGCACTTAGAGCACCGGAGTAGCTGGAGTCTTAGGCATGGGCGTGCGCCTTCAGAGGGGTCCCATAGGGATTGAGAAGCCACTTGGCTCTTGTAGATTTTATATGATACATTCTTTTGTATATCTCAGGCTCTTTGAGCGTTTTGACCATGCTTAGTGCATGATGGCATTGTACAGAAATGTTGACCATTTATATATATATTCCTTTTGGATCAGACTCTTGGCATTTATGGCTTCGTTTCCTTTTCATTTTCTTCATGTAGACTATGATGTTTATGCTTGTATGTTGTTTAGAATGTATGCAATAGAGGAAAAATGACACAAATGTTAATTTTTTTTTGTATTTTATGATGCTGATATATGATAATGTAGACACGATGTGATTTTTGAATTTTTACTTTCTTTAAGCAATTTTTGGTACTTCGTATATGTTTTGACAAAGTGGTGATAATAGACTGGTAAGATGAGCTGATAAACTTGCCCCACTCTCAACTCCACGTAGCTAGTAAGATGCGAGGGCTCATCACTGAGAGCTAGAGAGGGCACAAGTTATGAAATGTGCTAAAATGATAGTGATGAAATATAGACAAAGCTTTGGTGGAACCAAATTGGGAAGCTACAAGCCTACTCTACCTGGGTGACTTCATAGTTATTGGGATGCAAATTGCTTTGCGGTTTATCTAGACTTAGATCTGTAGATGGCCACATGGTAGACAAAATCTAGGTTTTTAGGATTTTAACTCTCTTGGAATTTTAAACATCTGATTCATTTGTTTTTGACTCAAGGCTTCAATATTTGAACTGTTTGCTTATGTCCTTTAATGTTTGTTTGTCAAGTGGACCCCCTACACTTTGCCCCATGCTACTAGTAAGAAGCATAGGTTTATCACCGTGGGCCAAGCATAGGTGAGTAAGGGCATTTCCATCCTTTCCCAACCCTACGTCACTAGTGGGAGATGCAAGCTCATCACCAAAGGTTGGTGGGGCAAGGAAATGTGTAAATTTAAAATTTTCTGTTTAATCTATATTTGACTTGTTTATCTAAGAAAAATGTCAGCATGCTCTTATTTCCAAAGAGATATACATATGGGATAGATGTGACATGATGAAGCTTCTAGAATAGACCATAGACAAGACACCTATTCTAAGAAGAAACCAAAAGTGAGAACAAGCATGCAGATCTTGGTATGGTTACCGTTAAGACTTTGTCATATCTAGCTGTATTTGATGAAATGATTCTGAAATATCTTGACGATATCATGGAGATGGAGAAGTATGATTAGAGTGTTTATGTCAATACCATCATAAGTTTGTAATGAATTGCTTTAAGAATAAATTCCTTGATCACAAGATTTGTATGAAACATGTGGACAAAATGAACCTAACTATATGAAAATGCAATAGATGTAATTATACATAATGCTGGCCACTTACGCATAGAATCATTTAAGGTGAAGGGAATTGACTGTTTCGCCAAATTCCTCAACTTATAGTGTACATAAGAGGTATGCACCATTTCCATAGTCCTTCGTGACTCAGTATGGGCCCACCCATTTGGGCCGGAACTTCCTTCCCTCGCCGGTCTTTTTGTCGATCCAGCTGTCTAGCCTTAGAACTAGATCACCTTCATATATGTCATGTTCATAGACCTTTTTGTTATATTGTCGGCACATCCAGTCAGCATAGACTTTGTGCTGCTATTCAGCATCTAACCTAGCTTCATCTAGGCTTTCTAGTTGGGAGAGACATGCTTCTCTGTAAGCATCTTCATCCAAAATCCCTTGTAATGAAATATGGAGTCTAGGTATTTCAACTTCGAGTGGGAGGACTGCCTCTGCCCTGAATACTAGTGAGAAAGGAGTCACTCTTGTTGGTGTTCTTATTGAGGTTTGATGGGCCCACAAAGCCAGATATAACTTCAAATGTCAATCTCGTTTGTTTTCTTTCACTGTTTTAAGAAGAATGGCTTATAATGTTTTGTTTTTCGCTTCACCCTATCCGTTGGCTTGAGGGTAATACAGGGAGGCTGTATGATGGCTCATTCTAAATTTATTACATAGTTCACGAACTTCGTCATTCTTAAAAGAAGTCCCATTATCTGAGATAATGATTTGTGGGACACCGTACCTATAAATGATTTGGTTCAAAATGAATTTGGCGATTACAGAGCCCAATACAGTAGTAAGAGGCATAGCCTCTACCCACTTGGTAAAATATTCAGTGGTCGTGATTATGAAATTATGGCTGTTTGTAGACGAGGGAGAGAATTTCCCTATCAAATCGAGGGTCCCACGTAGAAAAGGGCCATGGAGTAGCAATTGGTTGTAGAGCTTGTGCCGACATGTGGATCTCATGGGAGAATTCTTGGCACTTATGACACCTTCGTACAAACTCTACTACATTGTGTTCTTGAGTAGGCCAGAAGTAGCCCATCCGATGTATTTTACGGGTGGTGGCATGACCACCGAAGTGGCCTCCACACATTCCACTGTGAGATTCGTGGAGAATTTTCTTGGATTCTTTTGTGTCAACACATCTTAGAAGCATTCCATCGAACGCTTTCCGATAGAGCACTTGCTCTATAACGACGTATCTGGCTACAATAATACGTAACCGCATTCTTTATTGTGGAGTAGCCCCTTCTGGATACGTATGGTCCATGATATAATTAATAATATCAGTAAACCAGGGACACTCAGAAATAGGAGGTCTGGTTTCAATGTAGTATACGCATTCATCCGGAAAGTCCAGATTTACTATATTGCCTCCATCCAATGGGTTATCAGCTAACCAATCTACGATGATTTGTCCTTTAATGGATTTTTGATTTACAAATGTTAATTCAAATTCCCCCATTAAGGTTATAAATCACCCAGCCTTTTTAGACAAGGATCCTTGTGTGAGGAAAGTTCGTAAATGCTCTGTCTTTACAATGACCCTCGTTTCTTCATTTAGCATATAATGTCTTAAGCGTTTAGTTGCAAATACTATGGCAAGGCATTCTCGTTCTTCCTGTGAATAACATGTTTCGTAGTCGAGTAATGTTTGACTAATGAAATAAATCATGCGTTCTCTCTTGTCATCGTCCTCTTGGGCCAACATACAGGCTAGCGAGACATCGGTAGCTCACGAGTATAGAATTAACGGTCGATCTGGCTTAGGTGGCATTAGCGTAGGTGGTGATAACAAGAAACGCTTAACGGCGTCAAAAGATTCATTGCAGTCTATGGTCCAATCAATACTATAATCCTTTTTTAGAAGATTGTTGATTGGATGGATAGTGAAGCTTAAGTCTGAGATGAATCTTCGGATTACACCAAGCTTTCCGAGAAATGACCTGATTCCAGATTCATCCGAAGGTGGAACCATTTCGAGGACAGCCCGGATTTTGTTTGGGTCAACATCTATTCCTCGTGACGATATGATGTAACCTAGGAGCTTTCCTCCTGTTACACCAAAGACACATTTTTCTGGATTTAGTGTGACTTTGTATTCTATTAGGCGTGAAATAATGACACGAAGCACTTCCAGATGGTCACAATGCTTCTTGGCCTTGGCCAACAAGTCATCTACGTAGGATTCCACAATTTTATGAATAAGATCGTGAAATATATATGTCATAGCCCGCTGGTATGTAGCACCAGCGTTATTGAGACCAAATGGCATAACAACGTAGCAATAGGTTCCCTAAGGAGTTATAAACGTGGTTTTAGCTTGATCTTGTTCAGATATTCTGATTTGATTGTATCCTGAAAATCCATCCATGAGAGACAAAAGCTCAAATCTAGATGTGGCATCAACAATGACGTCTATGGATGGTAATGGGAAGTCGTCCTTAGGGCATGCCTTGTTAATGTCTCAGAAGTCTATGCAAATGTGTATTTTCCCATTCTTTTTTAGAACAGGAAAAATATTAGATACCCATTGAGAGTAATCCACTGGTTTGATGAATCCTACTTGGAGGAGTTTCATTACTTCCTCTTTTACCATGAGAGCTACCTTGGGCTTCATTGGTCTTGATTTTTGTTTAATCGGCTTTACGTCTGATTTATTAATGAGGTTGTGTACTGCGATATGTGGTGCAACCCCTGTCATTTCCTTATAGCTAAATGCGAAAGACTTTTGATGTTCTTTGAGGATTTGAGTGTGTATTTCGACTTCTTCTGGGGTTAACGAGGATCCTAGTTTCAAGATCTTTGGTTCATCCTCCATTCCGATGTTAATATCAATTGTTTCCTTGATTAAAGAGGTGTTACCTTCTTCAAACTCAGGCGGGGCTGGAGGTAGCTCCAGATCGTCCCCATTTTCGACTGTGTATATGTTGGGGTCCTCTTGTGGGGGAGGCTCTATCATGGGATTCCTGAAATAAGAATATAAATGTGATATTAAAGACAAATCAATCATGTGATGGGCGAGATGTAACGTTGCATAGGCGTTTAGATAGTATAGAGTGGATGTATCACTGTTGGTGTGGTCTAGAGACTCGTTTTTATCTTTGTTGGTTAAAAGAGAATTTGACAACCATTTTTTTATCAGTGGTTCGGTACGGAGGGATACTGTGAAACGTGTATTTTGGAATTCATTTCTTGGCATGAAGCACAATGCTGAGGTTTCTATTGAATCGGAAAGAAGGTTTTGTTCTCGCGGGACTGCTTCAATTGATATGAAGTCAAACTCTTTGCTTAAATCTAATACAGCTGTTTTGTAGAGCTGTAAATGCTCAGCTTTGGTTTCATATACCTCAGAGACTTGGTTTGCTACCAATTGTGAGTCTCCTAACACCCTAATGTTATCAATACCGATCCTTTTGGCTAGAATGAGGACAAGGAGAAGAGCTTCGTACTCAACACCATTGTTTGTACATTTGAATTTTAGCTTAAAGGCAAATGGTAGGACTTTTCCCTCAGGGGAAGTAAAGATTACACCTGCCCCAACTCCGTAATGACACCTAGCTCCATCAAAATGGAGAGTCCAATATTTAGCTAGGAACATGGATGTTGAGATATTTGTTGTGTTAATGTCTTCTACTTCTACCATGCAGAGATCCTCTGCTGGAAGAGAACCAACACCTAGGGTATATCTCATGCCTATAGAATCAAATGGTAAGAACATTGGTAGATCTTGTTCTAGTAATTCAAAAAATTTTGCAGTTGTTCCTAATGATATTGTTTCTATAATGTTAGCCTCATCCTTGAGGGCTGCGACTATCGTGACTAAGCTCATAGTTTCAATATCCATCGTAGGTACCAATTTTTCTTCTGTTTTTGCGTCAGTGGGTTTATTAAGTTGGTTTGTTGGGAGTTCATATTCTGAGTGCATACCTGGTCTTTTCTTTAAGTTAGCGAGGTGTATATCGAGTGGCTTTGGATCACCTTTGGCAAAAAACACCTTTTCTAAATGCAAGAATATTACTTCTTGGAATAACGTAGAAGGGATTTCCTTCATACGCTGTATCCATGGTCGACCGAGGATCATATTATAGTTAGTTTCCCGAACTATAATATAAAACTCAGTCAGGATTGTTTTGGGTCCTAAGGTGACTGGTAGTATTATACTCCCAATCGAATTGGCTTTAAGGCTATCATAGCCTCTGAATGTTTTTTGAGTCGTGGAACAATTTGTTTCTCCATGCCCTAGCTTTTGAAGGAAAGAGAAGGGGACTATGTTAACTCCTGCCCCATCGCCAACCATCGCACGCTTTAGATAATTGTTATAAACCCATACTTGCAAATGTAAGGCTTGATCACCTCGGTGTGTAATCTCAGCATCTGTTGGCATTTTTTTTATTTCAAATATGAATTCAGTATCCCCGTCTGTCTGCCCTGGAGGGTGGATATCAAAGTCTATATGGTTTACTTGTGTTTCGGGAGGTGGAGTGATGTTAATTAGATGGCCTAGATCTAATGCCTCCAAAAGAGTAGCTCTATGGGTAGGTGAATTCTTCAGTAAGTCAAAAAATGAAATGTGTGAGAAGGTTTTTGTTAGATCGTTAATTAGATCATAGGCACCCACGGGTTTTACTACTATTTGTTGGATGTTATCTGTCTCTTGTAGGTTACTTGGACTTGGTTGAGAGAAATACTCTCGTGTCCTTGTTATAGCTTCGATGGGTAGTTTGGCATCTAATTCCACTAAACTGACTATCTTGGGTCGCGGTTGACTCCCTAATTGTGGCACAACTGGTGGACTTAGTGAAGTCGAAGCTTCGTGATCATTGTTTCCTGTCATTATGCTTTTGTTTGTCCCATTTAGATTTAGCCTATTGTTTTTGTGATTTGGGAGCGGATCATTAAAGATCTTGAGGGGTGCATTTTGAGGGGAAATTGCCCCTGTAAAAGTATTTGGTGTTGGTGACACGGGATCTGCCAAGAACATATCTATGAAAAAATGTCTTTGTTATTTTGGCAAACGTTGCATGAATTTATTGTAGTCACGACACGTTCTATTGTCATGGCCTCAAATTTTTGTGGAAACCACAATATGAGTTAGGATTGTAATTCCTGGTTTGTTGGTTTGGTGTATATTGTGGCCTAAAACTTTGGTCAAATCATTGCCTATTAGGATTAAATTTTTGCATTTATTGTTTCTGGTTTTGATTCTGGTTTTGGTAACGAGTTGAGTTTGGGCTTGGACCCTGTGTAGGGTTTTACTGTTGTTGTTGTTGTAGGTGATGTGGATGATTAAAATCCACTGCATTGATTGTTGGGGTAGAGTTGTTGTTTCGTTGATTGTTCATTGGTGGTGGATTATTCCCAACATTTATCCTCTTAGCCTGATCAGTGACTCCATTTGTTGTCACCCCATGATTTTTGTTAAGGATTTTAGGTCCTTTATTAAAGTTTGTGGGGTAAGTCGTAGTATTCTTGTTAGAGGTGATCAACCTCCTGTTTGCTCCATATGTCTTACAACCGCTATCTATTACTGCTTGATCTATTCAGAGAGAGCTTTCAAGTACTTCATCATAAGTCCTTAATGGGAACTTCTGGACTTCTTCCTTTACTTCTCTGCTGAGAGAATGAAGGAATAAATCACATAGTTCCATTTTGTCCATGTTTGGAGCACTAGCTAAATAATAAAGAACTGTACACCATCTCTGGATGAAATGAACGATAGATTCGTTGTGTTCTTGTTTAATGTGTAGGAATTCTCTGATTCCTGTTCTTAATAGTTTGTTCATGTCAAACGCCTTAATGAACTCTAAAACAAGTTGTTTAAATGAATGGATGAAAGCCTCAGGTATTCTATAATACTAATCGAGAGCGATGCCTTCCAAATTTTTGGGGAATATTTTAGCAACAACCCCATCCCAAGGAAGTAGTTCCTGAATGGCTGTGGCGTAAGCCTTGATGTGTGCATTCGAATCTCCCTCTCCTTTGTATTTGGGAAAATCGGGAAGAGGTCTTGGAATCATGACACTTCATATGGTGAAATCTAAAGGCTCTTTCAAGTATTCTGAATAAGTCCCTATCGCATAAGTTTTGACCATTGATGGTGCTTGCTGAAGGAGTGGCGGTGGAATGGGTTGTTGATATGGTGTAGCGTATGCATTGGCAGGGGCATAAGGAAACCCCTGTATTTGAGTAAACATGCCGGGAGAGGAGAACATATCCCCTTGTGGTGATTTGGAGTACATGTTTAAGTATGACGGGGTATTTTCTAGGAATGGATTATTTTGTACTAGACCGTGAGGAGCGGTGTTAGAGATGGCGGGTCTAGTTGGCATTTGTTGTGAATATTGAGGAGGCATGCCTAACGTGCCTACTCCTGTGAGGAGGTCTACTTGGATAGGATGGTGTGGAGGATTGGAACTTCCTGCCTGCATGAATTGAGAAGTTTGACTTGCTTCGGCAAGTTCTAATCCCCTAACTTTTTCTACTAAAGTCAAAATGACTTCATTTGGTGAAGTCACGATATTTTTCCTTGGTGGCATTTGTTGTATATCTTGATGTTGTATAGGCCTATGATACCCTGCTATGAACTGATTACTGTCTTGCCAAGTTTCCCTGAGGGTATTTCCTATATGCAGTGGCATAGAGGTATTTTCTTGAAAAGAGACCTCGGGTTGTATTTGTAAACCTCCTATAGGTGGGTACATATTCCGAGAGCGTTGTTCGTTCTGGGCATAACGTGCTGAATATTCGTCATCTAAAACCAGGTATGGGTCTGATTATCTACTAATGTGTGGTTTAAGCAGTACCTAAGGAGATGAACCAGATTCTCCTGTGAACGTCATATTGTTCGAGCCTGAAGGCTCTGTTTGTTGTGTTTGAGCGAGCTGATCTAACTCCTCAATTTGGAAAGATGAGTTATATCTAGTCCTTGGAGTTTGTGTTGACAACTGGTTAGTTGAGTAGTTGTCACCCCATACTGAGAGTGAGGGTGATGACTGTCTATTATGTTGGGTGTAGTATGCCTTAAGACCTAGGAGAGGTCGACCATATGCATCAAATCCCGACATATTCGGGGGGTATATGAATACCCGCAGAATAATGGGAAAGAGAAAAGGTGGAAGAAAGAAGTAAAGAAAAGTACTATGTTGTTCACGTTGGGTTCACCAATTTTGTTGGTGAAGCTAATGTGAAGGCTAATGAGGTAAAAAAAATATGAAACAATTATTTTTTCACGTCGGGTTCACCAATTTTGTTGGTGAAGCTGATGTGAAGGCTAATGAGGTAAAAAAAAGATGAAACAGTTGTTTGTTCACGTCGGGTTCACCAATTTTGTTGGTGAAGCCGATGTGAAGGCTAATGAGGTAAAAAAAAAAGATGAAACAATTGTTTGTTCACGTCGGGTTTACCAATTTTGTACTATGGAAAAGTGACAAGTGAGCTTAGGAATCTACACGTAGCTCTTCCTCGTACCTGACCTCCCGAGGTCGTGCCGAGACAGCTGGTGGGGATGGAATATGTGTGGGATGCAGACAAACTAGTTAGGCAATCTAATGTCTTTGACACGCACTAGTGGAATTTGTGAATCTAAGGTGAAGAAGGCCCTCCTAACCTGAACTGGCGTGATAGATCAGTCGGCAAGGATGACTGCTTGAAGGCTCCAATCAATATTGAGCTCTGGCATTATTCGATCTATGGGTTGTGGCATACGTGGAAAATGACCTGGGATAGTTTTGTGTATGTCTCCAGACAGGGTCATGGAGTGAACGATGGATATAGTTACCTTTATGGGTGATTTTCTGGCCTAGTCCAAAATTCTTTAACTTCGTTAGTCGCTATATCTAACAAGGATAATTGTGTGATGATGATAGGTGCAAGTGGAGTATACCGGAATACTTGTGTACGTAGGCCAACGTTTATGTCTGATTCACTTAGGGGTTCGTTGGGTTGTGGGACTTGTGGGTCACAACCGTAGATGCGTGGTTGCTATGGACCTGCTATGGTCATATGCAAAATCAGTCCCTAATCCCTAGTATCCAATAATCATATGCTTTCTCAGCCTCTATGTTCAGAATTAATAGTTGTGTGATCTTTTCAGAGTATCTCACAGGTGTTTGCGCAACTTGAATTCTTAAGCTAGTATCTATGTCTGTTAGAATGTCTCCTGCGTCTGGCTGTGGGACCAAAGGATCACAACTGAACAATTGCTCTCTTTCAAGCCATTCTACAGTCATGTGGATATTTATCTAGGGTAATTTGTAGTTTGGCTGGTTTGACCAAAACGTGTACGCTTGGTCGTCTTCTATGTTCAAACCCCTTAACTGAGAGATGATCTGTTGTAAGTCTGTTGTGGTTTGGAAGACCTAGATTCTAAGATTTTGATCAATGTCAGTTACTGCTGTCATGAGATTAGGCTGAGGCACGATTGGCTTGAATATATATTCCCTAGGCTCCCTAGGTCCCGTGATTGTCATACAAAAGTAACAATGTAAACCTAATTGCAATAAAGTAAATTTAACTATATGTACAGCATATATAACTTCTCTATTTTTGTATTTTTCTGATAAACTATTTGAAATGAATTTGAAGAAGCAAATATTTTAATATATCTAGAAATTGATAATTAATCTAAGGATAAAATTTAAAACAAAGTAACCCAGTGTAGCTACTTTCCTGTGCAATTTTATGAATCTATTCTAAATAGTGAAACAACTGATCTAATCTATTTGCAAGACTCTCGATCCTACCTCAGAAGTGAGGAATGAATCATAGTCTCTGAGAAACTATCAATCCCCACAACTTCCCTATTAATATCGAAAGTAAATTGACTGAAATAAAGTGATTAGCTACTCTATTTGATATGCTCCTAACTATAACTTTGAAATTTAGAACCTGGATTCTGCAGAACAGTGGCAAATCTGATAATGTGTGTAACTTTTTCCCCTCAGTGTGATCTCCTTATTCTTTCGTGCTCACGTGGATCCAGAAAAGCGTGTAATGCTTACATCAACAGAAGTAGATATTGGAACAAAGGAAAGCTTTAGAATACAGACTGAATACAACGCGAATAGGAGAGGGATAGCGCAAGAGCACAGAGCTTGGCTTATGCAATTCCTAGCGGGATCTATTGCGAGTCATGCAACATAAAACGTCGAGAACCTAAAACTATCATGTTTGAAGAACAAAACCTGCAACTTTAATGGCTTCCTATTGGCAAACAAACTATATTATCACAATGGATTGGATGAAACAACAACACTACTTGCACAAGATGGATATGTGGCTTTCAAACAGCATAACAGTGCTAACCAAGCATGCAAATGAACTAAACTATGGCTTCCAAGCAAAGTAAAATATTGAACTACTGAAATGAGAAATTGAGAGATGAATTTTGAGGGGCCATTTGCTTGATCACAATCCTGCTATTTATATCAATTCATTCACCCAAAGATCAAAACCAAACTGAACTCCTAAACAATAAACAAAGGAAAAACACTATTCCAGGGGACCAAAAACATTAATGCAAGCTTCAAGCGGTGAAAAAATATCGTGAAACGTTGATTTTTACGTGATTCGAGTTAAAAGAGCATTCTAGAAAATGCGTGCAGGACCACCGCTCTGAGTAGGGCGGCGGTTATAGGACCGCCACCCTGATCAGGGCAGCAGTCATGAGACCACCGCCCAAGCAAGCCGGCGGTTTCGTAACTAAAGAGCAAAAGGCAAGGAAAAGAGGGGAAAAGAGTAAAATAAAGGATGCAGGGGCTAAGTGGGGCATGCGGGATGTTAACGCATATGTAGAGAGCTTTTCTGGATCCCAAACACCTTGCGAGGAGACCTATATCATCATTGGGGCACGTGTTACATTGTTCCGGCGGTGCAGTACCCTCCAATTTTGGGTACGTACAGTTATATTCTACTATCTATATTACCTAAAATTATGTTTATGTTGTTCCCTTTCAGTTTCTTTGTTCTTCCATTCTTATGTATTGATAATCCATATTGGTATAAAACATTTCGAAATATCAAAAGTCCTCATCAATATGAAAATTTGTATATTTTTATATAATATTTGTTTCTCGCTTTCAATAAGGGAACCTCTCCCATAAAGTGGAAGGACTTTTTTTCCCCTGACTATTGATCACTCTAAAGTGCTAATTAAAAAACCAACAAGTGTAGAAGTAGATTTGATTATTTAGAATAAAACCTTATTGTTGTTTGTGATTGTAATATTTCAGTTTTGTGACTTGTTTAGATTAGTTTTCCTTTTAGCAGTAGCATATATTGTTAGCTTCAACTTAGTTTATATGGATACTTCAAACTAGAACAACACTTAGATCCAAGTTAGGAAGACAACCCATGGGGAATTTACACTACTCGTTCATAGCTTCTAAATCTCCCCTTTTCCAACTTAGCTACCAAGAGATCACACTACCAAATCTTAGTCACTGATCCTCCTATAGTTATCCACACACATTCAACATCGACTGCTCCGGCAAGACCTCGGGAGGTCGAGTGCGGTTGAAGGTTATATGTCAATTTTCATCCATATAAAATTAGTGAACCTAACGTGAAGGATTAATTCCTTCTTGTTTCCTTTTCTTACATTGCCATTACCTCATCTTTCCATTTCTTCCCCTATTTTCGTAGGTATTTTTTTACTTTCTAAAATATGTCTAGAAGAGATTTTGGTGGGCCATTTGGCTCTGATAGATATTACACCAATGTTCAAATACAAAAATCCCCTTCTCTTTCGAGATGGGGCGACAACTACATAAACAAACGTACAAACCTCCCTTAGTTACACTTAAAACCCCATTAACTATGTAAGGATGGAGGAGGTTGATCAACTGCTAAACATGCAATACAGTCAACCCAATGCAAACCACGTTGTTATCACAAATGGATCATGTTCTTACCATAGAGTCTTGTCAAGACCTCACATTTCCATGCAATCAATATAATATGATCTATTTGCACAAATAGTTAATCCTATTCATCAGATAGATGAGTCTTTGGATAGGATAAGGGCTATAGCCTCTGATATTTTGAATGCATATCCTAAGATTCTTACTTTTGAGAAGGAAAAGAATTATAACACTGAACAATTCATAACAGGGTATCATGAGCCTACTTTATCAAACCCTATGCCAAAACCACCCCAACAAGGGACTCAATCCTCTCCCAAAAATCTCATTTATACTTTAGTGGGGAGGATTAGAGAGCTAGAAAGTGCCCAGACTTCACAACTAACACATGCAGTGGTGCAAAACATGGGGTATCTAGTTCACGGTAAAGGATACATCCCTTCTAATGAGCAACCAATGCAATATCCTATACAACAAGGTTATTTGGTTCATTCAAATCTAGGTGATCTTCTCATAGGATTAGACACATTAGGGATGGGTCCTCATCCTTCTCAAACTTATCCTATGCAAAGGCTAGCTAGAAGTGTGTTCTCAAATGTCACCACAACAAGCAATGTGACGTTCCCTAGTTTTACACCTGCTAGTCCATATCTTGGTACTATCCCACCTTACATGAACATGTATTCAAAATCTCCCCAGATGGACCCATACACCATTCTCATTCCCTACATGCTATATCAAGTAACCCCATACATTCTCGTCACCACTTATAATACAGCTTATCCAACTCCTCCTCCTCCACCTCCTCATCAAGGATATTTAATGGTGGAATCCTATACAATGGGTACATACGCTGAGTACTTAAAGGAGCCTCTTGACTTCACCATATGTGGTTCCATGCTTCCATGCCCATTTCCAGATATTCCAAAAATTAAGGAAGAAGGGTACCTGAATGCTCATATTAAGGCATACGTTACTACTATCAGGGAGTTTTCTTCCTTGGGATGTTGTAGTGGCTAAGATATTTGCAAAGACTCTCAAAGGAATCACATTGGATTGGTATTACCATATTCTGGAAGCTTCTATGCATTCCTTTAAACAACTTTTTTCTGAGTTCATCAAAGCATTTGACATGAACAAGTTATTGCGTACAAGGATTAGGGAGTTCCTACACATTAGACAAAAGAAAAACAAATCTTCTACTCATTTCAACCAAAGATGGTGCCAAGTTCTCTATTCCTCTGTAAGTGCACCCAACATGGATTAGATGGAACTTTTTGACCTTTTCCTTCACTTTCTCATTCGAGAGACCAGGGAGGAAGTCCAAAAGTTTCCTTTCCATAGTTATGAGGAAGTATTGGAAGGTGCACCTCATATTGACCAAGCCGCTATTGATAGTGGGTGTAAGACCTATGGTTTTAACGATAAATTGGTGTCCCCAAATCAAAATTATGTAAATTATTAAAACAATGGTGCCAACAACCAAGGACCTAAGGGTTTGAATCGCAATCATGGTGATACCACGAATAGTGTCACTGATCAAGTCAATAACATTAATTTTCCAAACAACATTAGTAATGACAATAACAATAACTCAAGAAATAAAAAAGTCCCTAACATTGTGTCATCTGTCAACATAATTGATGTAAATCATCTGCCACATAAGAAAAATCAAACTCAAGGCCCAAACCGGTATCAAAACTTTGGCTAAGGGGCAACAAACCACGATTATAACAATAAGTTCCAAAACTACAACTGAGGTTATAATCAAAAAAATCAAGATTCTTATCAAAGGCCAAGAGATTACGACCCTAACCTATATTGTGGTTTCCATAAGGTTTGAGGTCATGATGATAAGACTTTCCGCAATTGCAACAAGTTTCTGCAAAGACTTCTCAAAAACCAAAGGCATCTCTTTGTAGACATGTTCCTAGAAAATCCTAAAACAAACCCACAACCTAGTCATACTGGACCTGTCATACCTCAAAATACGAACCCTAAACATCCTGGGGATTCCCAAGCAAATCCTAAAAATATAAACAAATATTTTATTATAGGAAACAATGACCATGAAGCCTCAACTTCTAACAACTCTCTGGTTTCTCCTAGCCTTGGTTCAAATCATAATATAAAAATCTTGGGATTAGTTGAGCTAAAGGTTGAGTGTGAAATTAATTCAACAACTTGAATGAAGAATTATGTTTCAAAACCCTTACCCACTCTTTCCTTCCCATGGGATGACGTTCCTATAATCGCTAAACTAGTAGGAGCCTACGATTTGATATCGGATTTGAACAAGACCTTTTGTCACATTTCATTTCTAGATTTGTTGAAGAATTCACCTGTGCATTGTTCTACATTTCTCAATGCACTAGGTCTTGGTCATTTAATCCATGTTACGCCACCTCCTAATGCTCAAATAAATCATATTGACTTTGACATACATCCTCCGAGATAGAATGATATGGATATTGGCTTTGTTTTCGATATAGACAAGATGTCATCTAACACATAAATTTCCCGAAGAGGTGATCCTGCCTTATTTTAACAAGTGTGGGTTTATAACAATTACATTAAGAGATCCATGATTGATGACGGGGCTTCTATGAATGTGGTTCCCTTCTCTTTCTTACAAAATTTGGGATATGGAGATACAAATTACTCCTCTATAAGAAACACGTTACCTAGGTACAACAGTCTTAAAGCGACCTCGATTGGAACCATATTTCTTCCAGTCACACTTGGTCCAAAAACCATCTTGATGGAGTTTTACATTATCAACAGGGAAACAAGTTATAACATGATCCTTGGGAGACCATGGATTCATCGAATGAAGGCTATCCCTTCTACCCTGTTCCAGGAGATTAGATTCCTCCATTTAGGGAGGGTCTTCATTTCTCAAGGGGATTCTAAGACCTTCGATATACACTTCAAAAACCTCAAGAAGAAGAAATTAATCCATACAGATTATGAACTTCCTGCAAATCAATTTAACAAACCACTTCCATCAAAAGAGCTAGTCCTGGTCACCCAAAACATTCCAAAGGCTGAAGTCGTTGACCTAAAAACATTTGAGGTGGAAAAGATAGATAAAACTAAATCAATATCTGTGGAAGCAGTGTCCACTAAGACCACAACAAAAATTATGAAACTATTAGAAAGTGATGATCCGATCTTCCTCCCATTTGAGCCACAGGTGATGGGTAGTCTTCTTGGTTTAGCATCTCTTCCCTCTAACGACCTAGGTCTAGGTGTAAAACATGATAGAATTAACAAATGAAGAAGGGAAATTTGAGATTGAAACAATGCCCTTTAAAACCATCTCTGAGGGTTGTTCTATTCTAAACCTATTGGGTTTATAAAATGTACTTTAAATACAAACCACAGTCAGGGGACAGAAATTCCGTCCTCTTTAATGGGAGAGGTTCCCTTATTGAAAAGAAGTGGACAAACCTATGTATAGATTTACAAATTTCATCAAGATGTGGATTTCTAATATCATGAAATGCATTTTATGCCAGGGAGGTTATCAATACAGAATAACAGAGGAATTGAGGAGATGGGAGAAAAGGAGGAAAATAATACTTTCAGGATAAATAACTAGCAAAGAAAATACTTATGCGTATTGAGCAAATGAGATACAGAATAGAATCATTTGTGTCTATAACAAAATTAATTTCATAGACACAAAGTTCCTGAAATCAAAATAACAAGAACGCAAAGTTTCTTAGCATGCAATGATGAATGATTCACGGATTTGAACCAGGAAAAAGAAAGAGAAGCAGAGGAAGAAGGGATAAAACTTCTGTATTGATTTCTTCAATTCAAAATTACACTTGCAGAGTCTCAGAATTCCAACATGTAAAATGGCGTTAAGGGTCTATTTGAGTAAACATCAAGAAACGGTTACAACAGTTACAATTCCTTTCAATAATTTGCAACCTTTTAGATTCTTGATTTGTGAAGAAATGTTAATGGCAGCAGAGGAAGAAACTCTACAACACGTCTATTCAAATCCCATTTGAATATGAACTGTTGATCTTTTACAACTTCAAATGTGAGCCATCCACATGGAAGATCAAAATCGCAATGGGCCTGGGGAAGCCATTCACATTTTGGAACTTTTTAGAGATTTGTCATTTTTTTGATATTTTTCCCTGCCCGTCTGCCAGGTTGGACACGTGGCATTATGTGAGTGGCGATGGGGTCACAGCTTGATTTTTACAACTTTAACACTTTTTTTTCACCGCCAAACTGCCTCAAAACATAAAATGATTATGCCTTCCCGCCTTCTGCCAAAATTAACCAATCAGGGACTTGCAGGTCGCGAGGAGAACTTTACATTTCTGTCAAAAGCTATCAAAAAGTGTTAAGTTCCCAAAAGGAGTCTACCACTACATTTTCTTGAACAACCAATCATAATCCTTCAGGTCGAGGGGTCAAAATGATACTTTTTGCCCAAAGAGAACAAAAAGTGTTAAGTTCACAAAAGAATCCCCTTCTGCCGCATCCAATTAAAAATGGCCACGTACTCACGGATGCTAGGACGTAAAATTTGATGGGGAAGAAATTCTTGTCATTTGCGACTCGTGGGATAAACTGGAAATTGACAGAAAAACCTACAATTTACACCCGAGTTTCGATTTGTTTCTCCATAGACAGAGAAAAGACAAACAAAACCAGGACAGAAAATGATCCACAGCCACAAGGAAGATTAACAATCAAAACCAATAGATTTCCATGGGAAAAATGGAAGAATATATCAAAGCACGGGGTTTGAAATATTTTAAAACTCTTGGGGTGAGTTTTCAGACGAAAACTGACTCAAAATTTTTGAATTTGCCTTGGAAAATGAAGGGGATTTTGAGGATGACAACAGCTGGCTCTTTCTGGGGATGACTTGACAGAGGAACGATGTAAGATCAATAACCACACTAGGAAAAACAGACCAGTGCCTTATCCATTGGGAAAATAATTCAAGGGCAAAACCAAATACAGAAGACAAAACACACCGAAAGGGAAACAAAAACAAAAACCACACACAACAAGGAGTAAGAAAGGGAAAAGAAACAAAACCAAAACACTATACATAATATACAAGGGGACCACCTAATCACCTAGGATTTGAATAATTTTAAGTACTACCCACTATAAGGAAGTGGGAGATGAGATCCATCCATGTAATCCAGGTAAAAAGAGTTCTCTCTAGCAAAATGCCTAATTTTGAATGGACCAAGCCAAAGAGAGTCTTACCATGGCTTCCTCAAGGCTCGTGTCTTTTATCCCATAGTAGGATAATGTCTCCAACTTAAAAAACTTTGGGTTTATCTTTCTTATAAAACAGAGCCTTCACCTTTTGCTGATGAGATGATATTCTGTCAAAAACCTGCACTCTGTCTTCATTCAGCTTCTGGAGGTACATGATCCTTTTGTCTATGGAACGGGTGAAGCTTGAGTCTTCAATAGCCTTCATCAAATGCAGGGTTGGTGTTCACTATATTTTCTACACAGCTGAAAACCTAGGTAGTCATGAGATAAATCTCCCTCATTTACCGGTGAGGCTCCCGTGTAAGATTTTTCAGTTAAATTTGCTAGTATCTATTTGTTGGTATTACTTTAACTATGCAGCTCATGAACCATAGCTAAATATTTTTGCAGCAAGTAAGAAGTTGTTAAAGAAAGGAAATATCTAAAGAAGAGGAAAATAATAGAAAATAGGAAGGAAAGAGGGAAGATGTGCAACCCAATCAATAGGTCACAGAGTTGATCGCATGCACATAGGTAAAACAAATAAATATTAACACGCAAAATTATAAGCAAAGGAAACTCTCATATCTAGATCTATAATAACAAAAATTTTATGAATAGATCTAAGACATAAAGTTAGAAAAAAATGCACTGCTGACACAAAGTACTCCGGAAATATGCTCCTTTCTATTCCTCTGCTTTCAAATAGCTATCAGGGGATTCAGCATAAAGTCTAGAACACAAGAATGTTGCTTACAAATTTTGATCTCTAACCCATAGGTTCTTCCTTCATTTATAGTGTCTGGAGGGGAAGTTACAAATAGGAAACAATAACTGAACTGGCACATGTGGAAGTCAGAAAGGAAATAACAGGCATTATCCTTCCTGGAATTCCTCTTTGTATGACATACATGATTTATAACTAAAAGTAAAACCTTATATTGTGCATGTATTCCACCTATCTCCAAGTAATTGAATTCTTCAAGTAATGGCTTTTAAACCAATCACTTAAGTTGTATAATTTAATTGATTGCTCAATTACTTTTTCAGAGAAAAGAATAAGAAAGAGGAAAAGAAATTAGAAGAAAGCTGCAACACTTCAAGTTTTGTTCTTTTTTTCCATATCATGCATGCGATTAACTCTTTTTCCTTTGATTCTCACCAAATTGGATATGGAAGTAGCTAATTGTGATTTTCTTGTGGGAATTTCCTTTGACTTATCTTCCCTCTTATCCTTGAATATTTTACAGTTCTTCTTCAGTACATGCATCATTGCAATGTTTGTCGTAAATAATTCAGACAAAATTCGTCACCTTTTATTTTTAATTGCATATGAGAAATTAAAAATTATGGAAAGCACTCCAGGTGAAGGAAAGTACAAGTAAATTTTATGAAGGCTGCAACTGGAAGATTGGAATCACGTGCACAAGATCCTGGAAGGAATTTTCCATGCACTAACTTCTACACGAGCTGCGTTAGAAGCAAGAGGATGAATTGTTTCCAGAAGCCTTTGCAATTATAAGATCTGGATCTGTCAATCAAATCGGAGAGGGATTCGGGGCCTAGATCAGTATCACCAATATCAGAAAATCTAGAAGTAATGAATGATTCTGTTGATCCTTCTCTTTCATCTCGCTTCGTCATGGTCAGAGCAATCTTTGTCTGAGTAACTCTTTTCTTTTTATTCGGCCAGAATTCTTTGTAACTGGTGTAGATCTAGGAATTTCTTCAGATTCGAAAGATATATTCAATGTATTAGTCATTGATTTAAGCCCCCTTTCTCTTATATAAGCACCTGTAATTAATTCAAACAAATACGTATTCCAGAGCATGAACACTTGATTTTTATCACAAAAATCTGCATATTAAGCCCGCTGCCCTAAAATTTGAGGTTTTTCTTGCATGCAAAGCAAGCATAAATATTTTTAACTTCACCTGGGCACCTGTACCAACATGTAATTAATTATACAAGCTTAAATCAAGCTCCTCCAATCCTAGGCACCAAACTTTGAAGCTTCCCAGTAGTGGAAAATAAACTTCAATGCAAAAATCCTCCTTCCTTGGGCTCCAAAACTGTCTGGGCTGCAATCCTTTGCAAAAATAATTATTTACACCTTCACTTATGGCAGCCCATGCTTATATAACCCTCAGCATTCTATTTCTAATAATTTTCCATCCTATTCCTGGCAATTAATTAATAAACAAACATGTTTATTCACCCAAATTGGGCGCCCAAACTTGCATGCTCATGGCTGCCATTAAATAAATTAATTTAATTTATTTTTAGCCTCCTTCCTTCAGTTGTCTTTGACTTCACATCATGCATTGACCTTTCTTCTATTTATGGCACCAAAATTGGGTGAATAAATTGTTAATAAATATTATTAAATGCATTGTTATTCACCCAAGGTGGGTCACACTTTTTAGCATAGGTGAATTCTAAAAATACGAAGTCAACTTCTGATGGGAATTTTCACCTTTCACTGTAGCTCTTAAACTCCCCTCTTCCACTTAAGTGATTTGACTTTCATAATGGGAATTTTTACCCTGCAAGGCAGGTAAGAAATTCCCGCCAGTTCTTTAAGTGATATCTCTTTTATAATGGGAAATTTTTCCTGGTAAGGCAGGTAAGAAATTTTCACCTTCCTGTTGCTTCTAATTTTCCCATCATAACTTAAGTGACTTTTCCTTCATGGGAAAAATTACCCTACAAGGTAGGTGTAAAATTCTCACCTGCCTGCTACGACCAAAAATCCCACTGCAGCTTAAATCCATCCATTCTCAAAAAAGTGACTTGCCTGGGAGAGGCTTTTTTCTGCATGACTTCGTATTTTTAAAGAGAAGTTGACTTCTTGAGGTTGTTTCCTTCTGGCATGGCGGCCGTAGATGATCTCCAGATA
The DNA here is from genome assembly GCA_019776745.2 of Taxus chinensis. Classification (NCBI taxonomy): domain Eukaryota; kingdom Viridiplantae; phylum Streptophyta; class Pinopsida; order Cupressales; family Taxaceae; genus Taxus; species Taxus chinensis. The sequence continues at coordinate 896,164,488 of CM034151.1, forward strand.
CTCCAAGAAAGAAAACAGATTGTATTGGCAAAGGAATTGACCTAGGGGTATTTAACAGAGAAAAACACGAGAAAATTAATAAAAACGAAAAATGTTGCTAGAAGTCACATACAAAGCCCAGGATTCATTCCTGGTGAAAAGCCTACTAGTATATGTGAATACTGGCATGAAAAACTTTAACAGGATTAAACTAGAGCACAATTTACTTCAAACAAGGCTTTAAATAATTAAATAAAAATTTCCCGCAGACAAAACTTGGCGAAAGGATAAAACGAGTTTAGGCATCTGGGTATTTGTCAAAATTGGCTCATACGATTCACTGGGAATATCTTAATGTAATACATGTATCTTCTAGCAATAAAAACACAAAACGGCCCATTATTTTAAAAGTATGAAAAAATTTAACATGGGGTAGTCTCATATTTCAGGGTGAAATCTGGGGACACCAGCTGGAAATTCCACTGTCACAGGCAGTTGAGCTTCAACACCATACACCACTTAGAAAGGATACATTCAAATTTCTCTTTTAGGTGTAATCCTATCAGCCCAGAGAGCATCATAAAGTTTCTTATGCCAATTTCTCTTAGATTCATTTACAAGCTTTCAAACAATGGATACCAAGTTCTTATTTGTTGATCCTACTTGTCCATTCCCTTGGGGGTAGTAGTATGAAGAATGAGAAATGGATATTCCACAACCATATAATAAGTCCATCATCTCAGCAAAGGAAAAATTGGAAGCATTATCAGTTACAATCTTGTTCGGTATCCCAAACCTTATCAGAATGTTCTCCTTGATGAAATTACATACTACTTAAGAAGCAGTACTTTTGACTGGGATGGCCTCCACCCATTTTGTGAAATATTCTATGGAAGTTAACACATGGGTATGCCTAGCACTTGAATATGGATTGATTGTTCCAATGAAATCTAGACCCCATTTTTGAAATGGCTCATCAATCACTACTGGCTTGAGAGGTAAAGCAACTAAGTTAGGTCTCCCAATAAAAGTTTGATAAGCTTCACACTTAACTACCCATTTTGATGCATCTCTGAACAATGTGGGCTAGTAGTACCCAACACAAAGGATTTTGTGGGTAGTGACAGCAGAAGAGAAATGACCTCCAAAATCCTGGTCATGAAAAGTTGAGAACAACTTATTATGTTGCTCTTTGTCTACACATTTCAAAAATCTTCCATCTATGCCTCATTTAAACAAAGCATTCTCCCACAACACATTGTGCAAACCTCATCTTGATGGATCTCTTTTCTTTGAAATTTAGATGGGAAGGACATTCTCCATAGGTGAGAAAGTGTGTAATGTCAGCATACCATTCATTTGTTGAACTAAGGAAAAGAACATGAACATAAATTACCTCTTCGGACAATTCCTTATCAGCTCCTTCAGCAATGAGTTCACACAAGCCTTTACCCCTGATTATCTTTGTTGGCTTGATGTCCAGATCATATTCTTGAACCTTTTCCACCCAATTTCCTCTCTTCGTTCCAAACTCTTGTTGTGTAAGAATGGATTTGATTGTTGTATTAGGCACAAGCACAACAGAATGAGAGTTAAGAATGTAGAACTGAAACTGCTTGATAGCTTTGACCACTACAAAAGCATGTTTCTCTATCGTAGTGTACTTCAACTCATGAGCCTTTAGGACATAACTCATGAAGGAAATTGGGAGCTCATGATCTTTAGAATTTTTCTGAGTCAGCATAGCAGCCAATGTATTCTCAGTGGCATAGCAATAGATGACAAAATCTTTTCTAAAATCAGGACATGCTAAGATGGGAGTCTTAGCAATGGCTTTCTTGACTCCCTCAAAATATTCTTTACCTTCAGCATTCCACCCAAAACTCTGCTTCCCTTTAATCATTTTAGCAATGCTCATAGTCAATTCAGCAAAATATGGGATTAATCTCCATAGGAAGTTGATCTTGCCAAAGGAGTAAACACCCTTCTTGCTGGTACGGAGGGGAATCTGCTAGATTGCTTGAACTCGTTCAGGATAAATTTTTATTCCTTCCTTGGACACAATATGTCCCAACAGCTTACCTTTAGTGATACAGAAGACAGACTTCTTAGGGTTGAGAGAAACCCCATGGTCTCTGCACTTTTGAAGGATTGTTTCCAGGTGCTGAAAGTGGTCCGCTCTGGTTTTGGAAAATAAAGTTAAATCATCCAGGTACACAACTATACATTTTCCCTTTGGGCTACCAAAATTCAAGTCCATGGTCCTCTGAAAAGTGGTACTAGCATTAATGATACCAAAAGGCATCCTCTTAGAGGTAAAGGTGCCCCAAGGAGTAGTGAATGCATTCTTGTGTTGATCTATAGTATTGACCTCCACTTGATTGCACCCTGAGAATCCATCCAACATAGATAACATATCTGAGCCGGTTACAGCTTGCAACACTTGATCCATCATAGGAAGAGGATAGTTATCTTTCAAAAAAGTCTGATTCAAATTTCTAAAATCAACACAGATCCGAATCTCACCATTCTTCTTTCTCACATGTACAATATTGGAAATCCACATAGAATGGTGTATGGGGAAGATAATCCTCACCTTTAGCATCTTTTTTATCTCTTGGTAAATAGTATCAGGAACCTTTGGATTGTATTGCCTTTGTTTCTTCTTGAAAGGTTTGATCCCAGGTTTGAGAGGAATGAAGTGTTGCATTTCCTTTTGCTGGAAAGCTTTGAGGTCATCATATGAATATGCCAAAACATCAGCATACCTTTTTAATAGATTTACTACTTTCTTCTTTTCCTCTTGAGTGCAGCACTTCCCAATATTTACTAGTTTGGGTTCTTCAAGACTCCCAATGTTCACCTTTTCACATTCTAAATACTGTCGAGTTCCTTTGGAAGCTTTACGCTTAATATATCTATCATGTTTATCAAACAACTCTTCCATACTTACTATCCCTTTGGGGATCTTGTTACCTTTCAATTTGATGCATCCATCTTGATCCATCTCTTCTTTGACACCTTCTTCATTGGAGGAAACACACTCTCTAGGAAAATTGTCACTTCCTTCAAAGTATAGCTAATCAAAATTATCTCTAAGCTCCAAGAAAGAGAGCACATGTTAATCATCATTAAATGCCTACCAATTGTTTTCATTATCAGGCACATTGGGCATGTGTATCATTTCAATAGTAAATTTCTCTTGAGAGAAATCTGGGTGAGGGATCAACAAAGACCTTGAGATAGCTAGAGAATCAGCTCTAGTGTTACTTTCTCTAGGCACATATTCAATGGAAAAAGCATCAAGGAACTCAATGGAGTCCCAGACAAGATTTTTGTAATGTTTCAGTCTTTTGTTCTTGACCTGGTAAAGATCCCTGACCTATTTCATAATTAGCTCAACATCACCACGAGAAATAAGATTCTTTACTCCCATTTCATTTACCATGTTCAAACTAAGAATGAGAGCCTCATACTCAGCTGTATTATTAGTATTTTCAAACTGAAGTTTGAAGGAGAAAGGATGAATCTTCTCTTCTGGGGAGATCAGCACCGCACCAGCTCCAGAACCATCTGAAGAGTATCTGCCATCAAATTCCAAATTCTAAACACAATTAGGATTATGAATCACCTCCTTAGGAAGACTTGCATCATCTTGTGATATAATCACGTAGTTTCCATGCTCAATGTCCTCATAGAGTATTTGTGCTTTTGGATCATCTTTCTTTTGCACAATGTATTCATTTTGTTTCTCAGGGAACAACTTCTTCATTTTTCCATTGACCGGGATCAAAGCATGTGACCAATCCATCTAAATCTCACCTCCTACATCCTTACAGAAATTCGTACTCAATAGCATAACATAGGAGGGAGGAATATCAGCTACCAAAATAGTGGCCAAGACCTTCTTCTCTAGAAAATCAGCAAAATCTACTTGTGCATATTTAATTCTCCTAACCAAGGGTACTTCCCTACTCTCCATGGACTAGAAGGAACAATAGGTGCATGTTAAATTCAAGCCCAAATCATGAGCCACATTTGCATGCATCACATTTTCTGAGGCACTAGAGTCAATGACACAATTGCTGAGTTTGTGGCCAGCTATGAGGAGAGTCACATAAAATGGTTTGATTTTCTCATTAGGTGAAGTGACTGTAGCCACCAGGCTTGGTTGAGGTGTGGAGGAAGGATTGGGCAAGAGGCCTTTAGAAGTAGGGGATGAGGCTTTGGATTTAGAATTAACAAATTTTACCAATTTGGCAAAGGATTTTGGATGGGTTTGGTAAAACTCTACCTCTGAAATCTGAATCTTGGTCTTTTTGAGATGGTCAATTATATCAAAGGGTCTAGAGTTGGATGGGGCATAATTACTTGGAAATTTAGGAGCATTAGGTATATCAGCTTTAGATTTATCATTATTTAGAACTAAAGGATTAGAAGTTTTAGAATCCGAAGTAGAGGGAGAAGAACTATCATAGCTCACCTTTTTGTGGAGGCAATGGGAACAGGAGCTCCTCTTTTGGAAACAAATGGAATGGTTATAGCATACTCCTTGTATTTATTTTCATGTTTCACCACACTCTCTTTTTTATTGGTCTTCTCTCGAGTCATAACAACATATGACTCACTGTTCATATCAGCCACTACTTCATCATACTCATCATCATCATCTACACCTTCAGTGGTAAGGAAGTGCATTCTAGAACCACCAGGTTCCTCCAGCTCTGCATGAGCTTCTTCTTCTTCTGCATAGTATTCATTAGCCTCCTCATCATCAAGTTATTGGAATTCAAAGGTTGCATTAATAGGAACCTTGAGAGGTGGACCTTTAATGGCCAATCTGGTCTGAAACATAGGCAATCTATTCCTAGGCTGAAACTTCTTCCTTGGAATATCTTGATAGGGGGCATGCTAAGCCAATTGCTTTTTGATGGCAATGAGATCATTGGCCAACTTCTGTACCAACTGGTATGAATTGGATCTAGGAGAAGAAGAGGAATATGCCTTAGACTTGGAGGGTTCTATTTTTAATTTCCCTGACATGATAAGATCATCTTCAATACTGATAGCTAATCTCTGATCAAGATCTGGAGTTGCAAGATTAGCTCTCCTTAGGGCATAGCTCACTTCAGGTAACTAAGTATTTAGGAAGAAACACTTTTGAATTTGATCAACTGGATGAGTAGCCTGTGGAATTTTGTTGACCATTTTGTTAAATTTAGCCACAAACTCCCTCATGGGTTCATGTGGTTCCTTCTTGACCTAATAAAGTTCAGCCAAGAGAGCATGCACATCCTCAGCAAGTTTGAAACATCACTCAAACTTAGTTTTCATAGAGGTCCAATCAGTGATGGTCCCAGCAGGAAGGTGATAAAACCAATCAACAGCATTGTCCTACAATGTCTCCACAAAAATATTGATAGATACATCTTCATATTCGACCCCAAGGACTCCACATGCAAAAATGAAGGCTACAATGTGTTCATCTAGGTGCACTTTTCCATCTCCTCTACATTTAGGAAATTTCTTTCTATTACCCCTAGGTAAATCATACAAAGGTTGGGGAAGGGAAAGAGGCCCAACCCTTTGTCCCCAAGGCAAAGGTGTTTCCATCCTTGGAAAGATTTTTGTAGAGGAATTGAGACACCAACAAGAATTAGGGCATGAAGATTAGGGCTGAGTTTTCCTTGAGGAGTGTTATTCCCAGGAACTCTGACTTCAATAGGAGGAGTGCTTACAGATCGTGTTCTTCTATTTCTTCTTACTGGAGGAAGAGGGAAGCCTTGTTGCTCTAGAAGTTGAAAATCAGAATCTTCAATTCCAAGAGCTCTTCTACCATGAGTATATCTTAGAGTCACTGGATCAAAAATGTTCTTTTGAAAAGGAATCCATGAAACAAAACCCCGGCGGAGTTGCCAAAAACTGTTGTGTTTATAAAATGTACTTTTAATACAAACCACAGTCAGGGGACAGAAAGTCCCTCCTCTTTAATGGGATAGGTTCCCTTATTGAAAACAAGCAGAAAAACCTATATACAGATTTACAATTTGCATCAAGATGTGGATTTCTGATATCATGAAATGCATTTTATGCCAGGGAGGTTATCAATATGGAAGAACAGAGGAATTGATGAGATGGGAGAAAAGGAGGAAAACAATACTTTCAGGATAAATAGCTAGCAGAGAAAATCCTTATGCGTATTGAGAAAATGAGATACAGAAAGGAATCATTCATGTTTATAATAGAATTAATTTCACAGACACAAAGTTCCCGAAATCAAAATAACAAGAATACAAAGTTTCTTAGCATGTAATGATGAATGATTCATGGATTTGAACCAGGAAAAATAAAGAGAAGCAGAGGAAGAAGGGAGAAAACTTCTATATAGATTTTTTTGATTCAAAATTACACTTGCAGAGTCTCAAAATTCCAACACCTACAATGGTGTGAAGGGGCCATTTAAATAAACATCAAGAAATGGTTACAATAGTTACATTTCCTTTCAATCATTTACAACCTTTCATATTCTTGATTCGTGAATAAATGCTAATGGCAGCAGAGGAAGAAACTCTGCAACACGGCCGTTCAAATCCATTTGAATATGAACCGTTGATCTTTTACAACTTAAAATTTGAGCCATCCATATGGAAGATCAAAATCGCAATGGGCCTGGGGAAGCCATTTGCATTTTGGAACTTTTTAGAGATTTTTCATTTTGTGATATTTTACTCCACCTATCCACCAAGTTAGACACGTGGCATCATGTGAGTGGCAATGGGGTCGCGGCTCACTTTTTATAACATTATTATTTTTTTTTCACCACCAAACTACCTCAAAACATAAAACGAGTCCTCCTTCCCGCCTTCCACCAAAAGTAACCAATTAGGGACTTGCGAGTTGCAAGGAGAACTTGACATTTATGTCAAAAGATAGCAAAAAGTGTTAAGTTCCCAAAAGGATCCACCACTCCATTTTGCTGAAAAACCAGTTAGAATCCTTTGGGCTAAGGGGCCAAAATGATACTTTTTTCCAAAAGAGAACAAAAAGTGTTAAGTTCACAAAAGAATCCCTTCTACCCGCATCAAACGGCCATGTACTCACGGGTGCTAGGACACAAAATTTGACGGGGAAGAAATTCCCGTCATTCGCGACTGTGAGAAAAAATGGAAATTGAAGGAAAAACCTACAACTTACGCCTGAGTTTCGATTTGTTTCTCCATAGATATAGAAAAGACAAACAAAACCAGGCTAGAACACGATCCTCGGCCACAAGGAAGATTATTAATAAAAACCAATATATTTCCACAAGAAAACGAAAGAATATTTCAAACCACAAGGTTTGAAATATTTTAAAACACTTGGGGTGAGTTTGTAGATAAGCACCGACTCAAAAAAAATTAATTTGCCTTGGAAAATGAAGGAGATTTTTAGGGTGACAACAAAACCCTAGTTTCAACCCATGTGCAACTGAAACTAAGCTTTCCATATCCATGGGGCAAGGTCTCGTAATTCAAAAAGTGTCACAAGTAAATACAATGCTCTACATAGGAAAAAAGGCAATAGAGATCCGCAAAATAGATTACTAGAGTCACAAAGGGGTCTTAGAGACTCTGTAGCTGGGGCCATTTCTGATTTGGTCATATCCTTGCAAGGAATGTTGTCTAACAATAAAGGAATTTAAGGCCATCATGGTGAAGGAATCTCTTCTAGTCACCATGTGGGAATGGTTTCAAATAATAATCCTTCCAAGTTCTTTCGTGTTAGTTTCCTTCAGAGGAATGATCCATAAGAGGAGAAGGAGAAGCATCCTACACACAGGTTCACATAAGAAGTCAATATTTTTGGAGATGAGTATGCATCCTTAAATCCTAACACAAGGAACATGTTTTCATTCTGGGATTTTTTCCAATTGAGGTGGAATGAAGGGCCAAGACAAATGTTAATTCAACCACAAGAGCCAAGGAAAGACATTCAATATAGGTTGGGTAAGATTATTCTTCCTACATTTGATGGTACATATAGATGCTCAGCTAGATCTTGGTTGCAAAAGTTAGATACTTACTTGTCATTAAATCTTATGTTTCAGGAAGAGGTCCTTACATTTTTCACCTTACATCTAGATGGTTTGGCTCACAAATGGTGGTATCATGGTCTGATAACACTAGGACATGGTTCAATCACTACTCTTGAGGAGTTTAGCAAAAGGCTAACAAAAATATTTGATACAAAATATCCAAAGGTACATGTACACACCCAAAATTACATGTGCTACATTGTCGGAAAAATGGTTATGAGAATCCCCAATGATGATTTAGGTCCTTTCAAGAAAGTGTTCGAGCTCCAAAACCCATTCGCAATGTATATTTATATCCTATACATCCTTACTTAGCCTTTCCACGCTTCCTCCTAGCTCCCTGCCTCTTTCTGTGCATGTTTTAGCCTTTAGTGCCAAGACCGCTGCCCTGCTTGGGCGGTATTTCTGAAACCACCACCCAAGCAAGGCGGAAGTCCTGAAACCATCGCCCTGCACAGGGTGGTGGTCCTACCCACTTTTTCCATATTCTTTCATGTGTTTTTTAAACATACGACTCTTCACTTAACTTCACTTTTAGGGTGCATATGTGAGCCAAATTGTCTAAAATTAGTTTTGATTGCATGGTTCTCCTTCCCTCTTCTATTTTTAAATAGATTTAACTAGTTGGAACTGTTTGTTCTTGCCTTGTGCATGAAGGAACCTCCCAACCCCAATTATTATATATTCCATGATTTTGTTCAAGAAAATGGCTTGAGAATTTTTCTGTATCTTGCATTTTAATACTGCCACAATCTTGCTAGGAATTGCATAGCCAAGCTCAGATCTCTTGTGTTATCTCTCTTCTACCTGCATTACAACTAGACTACCTTTTCGCTACCATTACTCAAGCATCTTCTTTTGTTGTTGTTCTTGCATTCCTAATTCCTTGGACTCATATGAACACTCGAAGAAAGAAAGGAACAAACTGAGGGGAAAGCTATAGATACAACTAGATTTTCCAAAGCTCTTACTCATCTACGTTGGAGTTGTGTGTTTGTCTTCTTTGTTTATCAAATTGTCAATTTCAAATCACTGGTTTCAATTACATATCAAATAGAGTATAAATAAATTTCCTTTCATAGGCAAGTAACTAGTTAATTTCAAAGAGGGTTTAAATCATTAATAGAAACTCCCGGTGATGAATCCTCTTCTTCCCATCCCTGTGGATATGAAGGAGAGAATATCTATATGAGGTTATCTACATATCATAGATCATTTGGAAAATTTCTTTTTTTAAGTTAGTTTAGTTTCAATACACTCAACACAGGTGAATAACCACACCGAGCTATTTTTCTTGTTTATTTTTTACTGATGTTGTCAACTTCAAAATTTCCCTCCTTTTTAAAAGAAAAATTTCCAAAATTTTGAAGAAGTGTCCTTTGGAAGTGTTTAAGCAAAGGGAGAATTTTGAAAGTTAGTAAATTTTAGTCTTTAGGGTCACTTGTAATGTTTTTTGGCTAAGTCAGACTTTTTTGTTCCAAGTATAGGTGGGCCTCCTGTTCACCATTTGTCATTTTACCCGCATTGCTTTACCCATCGGCTAAATCAAATCCCCGCGTCTCACGTGTCCCTGCATCCCATAGACCATCTATGCGCTCAAAACCCACTTTCATCGCATTCCTCTTGGATCAAGTATATCATCTTTGTGCATCCCATGTGTCCATGCATTCTATGGACCGTTTGTGCTCTCAAAACCCGCTTTCACCGCATTCCTCTTGGATCAGGTATATCAGCTTCGTGCGTCCCACATGTCCCTATATCTCATGGACCATCTGGGCTAGTTTTTTCACCTTTTCTGCTTTTCACCTTTTTGATTCAGTGCAGGGGCCATTTATTGCGCATTCATTGTCTTCTCTCTCCATTCATTCAAATTCATGGCTATTCAAAAAAGTGTAACCATTCTTTCATTTCCACACTTGCTTGCTCATTCTCTCTCGCTCACATTCGTGCAAAATAGTTTTTTCCCGTGTCTATGCCTCTATGTTTTCTCTTGTAAGGATTTTTTGATACACTCAATCGAAGGTTGTTTCTCTCCCTACCTTTGTCACAATGAAAATTCAATACCAAGGGCATGAGCATCTCTCTTCATTAGAAACCTTTGTGCCCAATATGGGTGACTGCGAAGCTCGGCACCTCGACCTTGATAATTTTTGGAGAAAATTTAGATGCGATAACCCTACTCCTAGCACCCAATTAATCAAATATAGCAGAATTTCATTTGCAGGGGGTTTCCCTATCTCTATCTAGTGCATTGATACCTTGCTCGCTTGTGGGACCTAATTCAATCCAGAATCCAAGGATATTGTTGATATCCATGTTGAAGTGGTTACGTGACTGGATTCTGTTGTTATATGTGTTGCCTACACAACCTATTGGTGGAATAAGATAATACCCTCACTCTTTCTCAAGCACAAACACTGTTTGACCATGAGAGTGAAAGATACAAGACCAAGGTAGCTAAATCATGGCTAAGTAACCCTAAGAAAGGAGTATCTAGACTTTATAAGTCATTATTTAGGGTTGATTTGAAGGCAATAACCTTCAGATATCATCACCCTTCTTGCTAGGATCATGGGAATGCCCTCTACAAATGAGTTTCACTTTTGGATGTGTCCCTTTATTAATATCATTTGTGAAGGGAAGTAGAATTTGAATTGGGGTGAGATAATCTATGGGAACCTAATGGAGCAGTTGGTCAATTTTCATAGAACTCAAACATTCTATATGTCCTCCTACCTCATGTACACCATTTTTGCATCCAGGAAATGGTTTGGTTTCTATTTTGTGTAAGATAAGAAGGATTCTCCTATATATGAATATTGTCCTCAATTAACTCTCAAAGTCAGAAATCATAACTTTAGGAGACTTGATGACGCTTTCACCATGTATATTGTGAGGCTTTGAGAAGTAAATACTACTCGAAGATTTTTTGAGGAAGAAAATACCTTGATCTCTGATTATGGGAGTTTCTTCACTCAATTCAGAAATTTTTCATACATCAGACTGGATGGTTTTGAATTCCATCCTCTTAAGCTTCCTATTTTTTGTAATGATAAAATGGCCCTTGTTGAGATTTGTAGATAATTTGAAAAAATTCACAAGACTTACAGAAATAAAAATATTGCTGGCGTTCGTTTCCCTATCACCTTGGGAAATTATACATGCAAGAGAGCCATGGATTCTCAGATCATTGATAGAACCATTTCTCCTCTCGCCATTCATCACTTCAAGCCTATAACTTTCTTTGATATCAAGTGATATATTGATAATAATTTCATGATGGTTTTCTATCACCTTGTGGATACTAAAGATTATTGGGCTGATTGCGTAGATGATTTTGACGTAAGGAGAAGGTGCTTTGGAAGACTCTCTCTCTAAAAAATCATAGTCTTCAATATCTAAAAAATTACCTAATGAGCTCAAGGATGATGATGAAGACCTTGAATCCATTGAATATGAGAGGTCCATCAAACACACTCCTCTAGAAACCATTGATTGGTTTATAAAAGAGAAGGATGATATGAAATACATGATCAACCATGTTCTTATGAGAACCAAGCTCTGGTTTGATAGGAAGATGAAATCCTTTAGGATGAGAAAATACAAGTCTTCCTCACAAGAAACTTCCTTTCCTAGGAAAGAAGAGCCTGTGCTCAGTGTTGAGTTGCCTAAACAGTCCACTCCTTCCTCTTCAACAAAGGTATACATGAAGAAAGGTAAGGCCATCAAATAAGAGCAGATTGTAGAAGAAAAGGAAGAATTTACTTTGGAGCATCCATAGGTTCCCATAGGGCCAAAAGATGTTGTTGTTTTGATAGAGGATGATAGTGAAGAGCTGAAAGAAGAAGAAGAATCCCCTGTCAACACTGTTGAGATGGGGAATAAAGGCCAAATGTCTGAGTCTATAGGTTTGGTGGACCCTTCTTCTAGGGATACTTTTAAAGATGTGCCAACTTATCCATTGGAGACATCAGTGGTGAAAAAATTGAGTGCAATGAGTACACTTTCACTTGGACCCCTTGCTCCTTCCACCTCTTCCTCTTCCTTTTCTTAGATCCAACATTTTCTTAATAGCAAGAAAAGGAAGTTGAATTCTCAAATTGTGGTTCCCAAGTTTGATTATGTGGCAGCCCTACTCAGTACTTCTCCTCCTCCTCTGGAAAAGAAAACAAATATTACCTAAAGGCTGGGGTCATATTCTAAGGGCCAGCAATTCATGGAGATTGCAAAGCCTAAGTTGGAAAAAGAGGAGAAAGACCTTGTGATTTATGACTTGGAACTCATAAGGATTCCACTTGGAGATTATACACCTGAAATTGAGGTTCATAACCTCAAAGAAACCATGACTAGAGTTATTGAATGTGTGGAGAAGGATAAATAGACTGTGGAGCAATTGGAGGAACATAACCAAGTTCTCTCGAATTTTCTAAAATCCTTTTTGGAAAAGGATAAGGTCCTAGATCCAACTCCACTAACCACTCTTCCACCTCCCATAGTTCTCAACAACGATGAAGTTCAAACCATCAAATATATTCATAAGTATGCCACCTATGGAAAGGCCATTGAAGCACTGGTTGGTGATATGACAGTGGCATGATTGAACTTCATTCAGGAGGCCTTCAAGTCATATGATAAGGTGTCCAAATTATAGTTGAAATTCACCACAAAACTCAGTGGTTTGTAGAAAGAGTTGAGTCTATGGTGTGAATGCATCCAGGATCTCCATTTGATGAGTAGGATAGATGAGTAGATCTTGTTAGCAATAAAGGTATTTGATGAGGCCAAGAGAAATATATCAAGAACATGGGTTTTCAGTAGTGAGTGGAAGATAAAATTTTTGGAGGAAGCATTACAAGAACTGAAGAATATGTGGAAAAAAGAAGAATATTTCAAGGCTTGTGTTCTGACTGCCTTCCAGGATATTCATTTTAAAATCCAGAATGAAGCCTCATGTGATCACTTTTCTATACACGAGATCAAGGCTCAGTTTAATACCTTTTTCAAGGAGGATATTTTCAAGGAAGATTTAATGTCTAAAGAGAAGATGAAGGAGGTCTTATCCCTTCAATCAGCTATCACCGAGGAAAACAAGGAGTTTTTCAAAAACATGGAGTTTGAGAAGGATATGGATAAGTTCCTTGGTATGTGGAATCATGCCACTTCTAACACCACCATTCTGAATTGCATGGAGATAGCTGAAGCATTGAAAATATTTAGACATCGGATTCTTAAGAAAGTTGGCCCTCCTAAACCTCCTTTGGATATTTCTACTTCAGAATCCTAAGACACTTCTTTTATTTTGAATTTATAAATCCCATGATGTAATATTTGGTTAAATACCATTATATTAATTTATTTCTTAAGTAGTCTTTAATATTTTAGATTAAAAGAAGTTGGAACCATATGTAACTACTTTTCTAAATTATTTAATGGGCTCTCCACACCATTGTTAAGGGCTAGGCTCTAATATTCTTGAAATGTAATAGAATTGAAAGTAATCAATATAGAAGGTTTTCCCTTATCTCTAATTTTCATCTACTGTCCTTTCTTTTCTTGTCTGAAATTTGTGAATCATCAATCTTTCATGCTAAGAAACTTTTTGTTCTTATGATATGATTTCGAGAACTTTGTGTCTGTAGAATAATATCCGATGTTGCAAATGTGAATGATTCTATTATGTATCCCTCTTTCTAAGTATGTGTAAGGTTATATTCTACTATCTATGTTACCTAAAAGTATTGTTATGTTCTTCCCTTTCAGTTTCTTTGTTCTTCCATTATTATGTATTGATAATCCATATTGGTATAAAACATTTCAAAATATCAGAAGTCCTCATCAATATGAAAGTTGTATATTTGTATATAATATTTGTTTCTCACTTTCAATAAGGGAACATCTCCCTTGAAGAGGAGGGACTCATTATCCCCTAACTGTTGATCACTCTAAAGTGATAATTAAAAACCAACAAGTGTAGAAGTAGATTTGATTATTTAGAATAAAAGCAAATTGTTGTTTTAGATTGTAATATTTCAGTTTTGTGACTTGTTTAGATTAGTTTTCCTTTCAGTAGTAGCATAGATTGTTTGCTTCAACTTAGTTTATATGGACACTTTAAACTAGAACAACACTTAGATCCAAGTTAGGAAAACAAACCATAGGGAATTTACGCTACCCGTTCATAGCCTCTAAATCTACCCTTTGCCAACTCAGCTACCAGGAGATCACACTACCATATCCTAGTCACTGATCCTCCTATAGTTATCCACACACATTCAACATCAACTTCTCCAGCACGACCTCAGGGGTTTGAGTGCGGTTGAAGGTTGCATGTCAATTTTCATCCATTCAAAATTGGTGAACCTAACGTGAAGGATTAATTCCTTCTTGTTTTATTTTCTTTCATTACCATTACCTCATATTTCCATTTCTTCCCCTATTTTGGTAGGTATTTTTTTACTTTCTAAAATATGTCTGGAAGAGAGTTTGGTGGACCATTTGCCTCTGATAGATATGACACCAACGTTCAACTACACAAATCCCCTTCTCTTTTGAGATGGGGCGACAACTACACAAACAACGTATAAACCTCCCCTAGTTACACTTCAAACCCCATTAACTATGTAAGTATGGAGGAGGTTCATCAACCGTTAAATATGTAATACAGTCAACCCAATGCAAACCACATTGTTATCACAAATGGAGCATGTTCTTACCATAGAGTCTTGTCAAGACCTCAAATTTCCATGCAATCAACATAATATGATCTATTTGCACAAATAGTTAATCGTATTCATCAGATAGCTGAGTCCTTGGATAGGATAAGGGCTACAGCCTTTGATATTTTTAATGCACATCCTAAGATTCTTACTTCTGAAAAGGACAAGAATTATAACACTAGACAATTCATAACAGGGTATCATGAGCTTTCTCAATAAAACCCTATGTCATAAGCACCCCAACAAGGGACTCAATCCTCTTCCAACGATCTCATTTCTACTTTAGTAGGGATGATTAGAGAGCTAGAAAGTTCCCATACTTCACAACCAACACATTTAGTGGTGTAAAACATGGGGTATCCAGTTCATAACAAAGGATACATCCCTTCCAATGAGAAACCAACGCAATATCATTTACTACAAGGTTATCTAGTTCATTCAAATCCAAGTGATCTTCTCACAGGATTAGACACACTAGGGATGGGTCCTCATCCTTCTCAAACTTATCCTACTCAAGGGTTGGTCAGAAGTGCATTCTCGAATGCCATCACAACAAGCAATGTGACGTTCCCTAATTTTATGCTCGCTAGTCCATATCCTGGTACTATCCTACCTTACATAAACATGTATTCAAAATATCCCCAGATGGACCCATACACCATTCTCATTCCCTACATGCCGTATCAAGTAACCCCATATGTTCCCGTCACCGCCTATAATATAGCTTATCCAACTCCTCCTCCTCCACCTCCTTGTCAAGGATCTTTAATGGTGGAATCCTATGCAATGGGTACATACACTGAGTACTTCAAGGAGCCTCTTGAGTTCACCATATGTTGTGCCATGCTTCCACGCCCATTGCCAGATATTCCAAAAATTAAGGGAGAAGGGGACCCGAATGCTCATATCAAGGCATGCGCTACTACTATTAGGGAGTTGCTTCCTTGGGATGTTGTAGTGGCTAAGATCTTTCCAAATAATCTCGAAGGAATTGCATTGGATTGGTATTACCATATTCTAGAAGCTTCTAAACATTCCTTTTAAAAAATTGTTTCCGAGTTCATCAAAGCATTTAACATGAACAAGTTATTACGTACAAGGGTTAGGGAGTTCCTACACATTAGACAAGAGCAAAACAAATCTTCCACTCATTTCATCCAAAGATGGTGCCAAGTTCTCTATTCCTCTGTAAGTGCACCCAACATGGATTAGATGGAACTTTGTGAACTTTTCCTTCACTTGCTCAATCGAGAGACCAGGGAGGAAGTCCAAAAGTTTCCTTTCCATAGTTATGAGGAAGTATTGGAAGGTACGCTTTGGATTGACCAAGCCACTATTGATAGTGGGCGTAAGACCTATGGTTCCAATAGGAAATTGGTGTCCCCAAATCAAAATAATGAAAATTATCAAAACAATGGTGCCAAAAACCAAGGACCTAATGGTGTGAATCGCAATCATGGTGCTACCACGAATAGTGTCACTGATCAAGTCAATAACATTGATTTTCCAAACAACAGCACCAATAAATATAACAATAACTCGAGCAATAAAAAAGGCTCTAACATTGCGTCATCTATCAACACAATTGATGTAAATCATCTACCACATAAGAAAAATCAAACTCAAGGCCCAAACCGATATCAACACATTTTCCAAGGGGAAACAAACCACGATTATAATAATCAGTTCCAAAACTACAACTAAGGTTATAATCAAAAAAATCAAGATGCTTATCAAAGGCCAAGAGATTACGACCCTAACCTATACTGTGGTTTCCATAAGGTTTGAGGTCATGACGATAATACTTTCCATGATTGCAACAAGTTTCTACAAAGACTTCCCGAAAACCAAAGGCAACTCTTTGTAGACATGTTCCTATAAAATCCTAAAATAAACCCTCAGCCTAGTCATACCAGACCTGTCGCACCTCAAAAGGTGAACCCTAAACATCCTGGGTATTCCCAAGTGAATCCTCAAAATATAAACAAGGGTTTTCTTATAGGAAATAATGACCATGAAGCCTCAACTTCTGAAAAATCTCGGGTTGTTCCTAACCTTGGTTCAAACGATAATACAAAAATCCTGGGATTAGTTGAGCTAAAGGTTGAGCATGAAATTAATGCAACAACTCAGACGAAGGATTATGTTTCAAAACCCTTTCCCACTCTTTCCTTCCCATGAGATAACTCTCCTACAATAGCTAAACTAGTAGGAGCCTATGATTTGATATCAGATTTAAACAAGACCTTTTGTCACATTTCATTTCTAGATTTGCTGAAGAATTCACCTGCACATCATTCTACATTTCTCAATGCACTAGGTCTTGGTCATTTAATCCATGTTATGCCACCTCCTAGTTCTCAAATAAATCATATTGACTTTGACATACATCCTCTAGGACAGAATGATAGGGATATTGGGTTTTAGATAAGATGTCATCTGGGTTTTAGATAAATGTGGTTCCCTTATCTTTCTTACAAAAGTTGGGATATGGAGAGACAAATTACTTTTCTACAAAAAAACACGTTATGCGGGTACAACAGTTTTAAAGCAACCTCGATTGGAACCATAGTTCTTCCAGTCATACTTGGTCCAAAAACCATCTTGAAGGATTTTTACATTATCGACAGGGAAACAAGTTATAACATGATCCTTGGGAGACCATGGATTCATCGAATGAAGGCTATCCCTTCTACCATGTTCTAGGAGATTATATTCCTCTATTTAGGGAAGGTCTTCAATGCTCAAGGGGATCCTAAGCCCTTCAATATACACGTAGAAAACCTCGAGAAGAAGAAAATAGTCCATACAGAGTATGAACTTCCTACGAATAAATTTAACAAACCACCTTCATCAAAAGAGTTCGTCCTAGTCACCCCAGACGTTCCAAAGGTTGAAGTTGTTGACCTAAAAACATTTGAGGTGGTAAAGAAAGATAAAGGTAAATCAATATCTGTGGAAGCAGTGTCCACTAAGACCACAACAGAAAATTATGAAACTCTTAGAAAGTGACGATCTGATCTTCCTCCCATTTGAGCCACAGGTGATGGGTAGTCTTCTCATTTAAGTATCTCTTCCCTCTGACAACCTAGGTCTATGTTTAAACATGATATAATTAATAAACGAAGAAGGGAAATTTGAGATTGAAACGATGCCCTTCAAAACCATCTCTAAGGGTTTTTCTATTCTAAACCCTAGTTTCAACCCATGTGCATATAAAACTAAGCTTTCCATATCCATAGGGCAAGGTCTCATCATTCATCAAGTGTCACAAGTAAATACAATGCTCTACATAGGAAGCAAGGCCAAGCAACATAGTCATGCTCACCCACACACCATGTCTCAAGAATGTGACAAGGAGGTGTATGAATGCCTCTCTCAGACAAATGAATTTAATGATTGGACATATACACTTCCAGGAAAGGGTTGTAAGTTTAAACCTGGAATGTTAGGTCTGTGACAAGAGAACGGAAATTTTGAGGATCATGGTTCTCCATTGTTTACTTTTAGGGGTGAAGAATTTCATATTTGTGAACTTTCTTCACCTTAACTATCATGACATGTAGTTTCACCTTCATTTACATATGTATATTACTCCATCCACATTTCATTTTCATCTTCCATTTTATTTCATATAATTTATGATCAAGGGACTTATTCTTATAGCAACTCCTAAAAACTTCTGAAAACATTGGAAAAACATTCAAATCATGTCTCTTCAAATCTTCATGGTATCATCAATTATTTCCTAATCATTTCATCAATCCAAATAAGATAAGATAAGGTTTTGATCATAACCATACCAAGGCCTGCATACTTGGTTCTACTTTTGTCTCTTTCTAGATTAGAATTCTTTTCCTATAGTATGTTCTAGAAGCTTCATGGTGTCGCATCTATCTCGTATACATCTCTTTGGAAATAAGAACATTCTAAACATTTTTCCTAAATAAGAAAGTCAAATGCAAATCCACAGAAAATTTTATCTTACACTTTTTTTTCCTACCAACCTTCAGTGTTGAGCCTGCATCTGTTACTGGTGATGTATGGTTGGGAAAGGAGAGAAATGCCCTCACTCACCTATGCCTTGTCCACGGTGATGAGCCCATACTTCTTACTAGTAACATGGGGCAAGGTTTAGGGGGTCTCTTTGATAAAATTAAAAGTTAGAAACAATCCATTAAAATATTGTGAAATCATAAGTCAAAAAAAGCAAAGTGAGTTAGATGTCCAAAATTCCAAAAGAGTTTAAAACCTCAAAACCATATTTTTTCAACCAAGTGGCCATCTACGGATCTAATTCTAGATAAACTAGAAATAAAATCACATTCTAAACTATGAAGTAGCTTGAGTAGGGTAAGGTTGTAGTGTCTCAACTTGGTTCTGTCAAATTATTGTCTTTCCCTCATCATTACCATTCAATAAATTTTCATAACTTGTGCCATTTCTCACTCTTGGTGTTAAGCCCTAGCATCTTACTGGTTTCATGGAGTTAGGAGTGGGGCAAGTACATTTACTCATCATATCATTGTATCACCACATTTTTCCAAGACAACACGAAGTACCAAATATTTCTTAAAGAAACTAAAACTCAACATCACATTGTGTCTACATTATCACATGTTAGCATTATAAAATAAAATAAAAATAAATCATTCTGTTAGCATTCATATCCATTGCATACATTCTGAAAAGCATATAAAAATGGAATTTTTAAACATCTAAGAGTACACACGTGAATCAAATCATAAATGGAATTCAACTTTATGCAAGGGATTACCAAGCCAAAAATAGATGTCTATACATATCATGGTGTGTCATAGTTTTGTACAAATGCCATCGCACACTAGGTGCAGTCAAAACGCTCATAATGAGCATGAAATACCAAAATATCATATATGCCTCACAAAATGGAGACTAAGCAATAAAGGAACTCTGCCTATCTGCCTCTTTGAGGCCCCTTATGACTGTTATAGTTACGAATTTCTTAGGAGTTCTTCTCAAAATCATTCAAATAGCAAAGGGCCAAGCCTAACACAAAATACCATTCCCAAATCCATTCCAATTCAACCATACTCAAAAATGAAAAAGCAGTCAACTTGGGCCCAGAGCTCAAAAATCACCAAGTCAATATGCACAAATGAATTTTAAAATGAGTTTCTTTAGATATATATATGTTCTTATAACCTCATTTTGAGTGTATGTGTTTACAGGGTTGGAGCGTTGGTGCAGGTATATCTCTATATCCCCACACAAATGGTAAGTCCTCTTGTCATTTTAATTTAGTGTTTATTTTTCGATATTTTATCTATCTACACTTGAGTCTTCTTTTTCTCTTGTAGGTAACGGGAGTTTGAAAGACAATGTTTCGACATGCAGGTATGTCAGGTATAGCTTCTAACTCCCCATTTCGGGAATGCCATACTCGGATTCTACATTTTACACTTTTTCATGGCTAAAACACTTCTCCGAGGAGGCAATATGTACGCACCCAAAATTGCATGTGCTACATTGTCAAAACAAAGGTTACGAGAATCCCCAATGACGATTCAGGTCCTTTCAAAAAGGTGTTCAAGCTCCAAAACCCATTCGCAATGTATATTTGTAGCCTAAACATCCTTACTTAGCCTTTCCACGCTTCTTCCTAGCTCCATGCCTCTTTCTGTGCATGTTTTGGCCTTTAGTGCCAGGACCACCACCCTACCTAGGTGGCGGTTCTGAAACCGTCGCCCAGGCAAGGCGGCGGTCCTGCCCGCTTTTTCCAGATTCCATAATGCATGTTTTAAACATGCGATGCTTCACTTAACTTCACTTCTAGGGTGCATCCCTAAGCCAAATTGTCTAAAATTAGTTTTGATTGCATGGTTATCCTTCCCTCTTCTATTTTTAAATATATTTAACTAGTTTGAACTATTTGTTCTTGCCTTGTGCATGAAGGCACCTCCCAACCCCAATTCTTGTATATTCCATGCTTGTGTTTAAGAAAATGGCCTGAGAATTTTTGTGTATCTTGCATTGTATTTCTGCCACAATCTTGCTAGGAATTTCATAGCCAAGCTCAAATCTCTTGTGCTATCTCTCTTCTACCTGCATTGCAACTAGAGTTCCTTCAAGCTATCATTGCTCAAGCGTCTTCTTCTTTTGTTGTTCTTGCATTCCCAATACCTTGGACTCATATGAACACTCGAAGAAAGAAAGGAACAAATCGAGGGGAAGGATACTGATACAACCAAAATTTCTAAAGCTCTTGCTTATCCAAGTTGGAATTGTACGTTTGTTTGCTTTATTTGTCAAATTTTCAATTTCAAATCACTAGTTTTAATTACATATCAAATAGAGTATAAATCAATTTCCTTTCATAGAAAAGTAATTAGTTAATTTCCAAGAGGGTTTAAATCATTAATGTTAGGGTTAACACACCAGTTGTACTGATAATATATCAGATCTAAGCATACATGCAAATAAAAGTGGATATTCTACCAGAAGAAATATACAATTCAAGAGACATAAATCAAACACCAAATTTAGCGTGGTTCACCCAATGTGGGCTACATCCACCAAGAAATAATCCAATCTATTATCCAAATCTTTGACAAGATATACAATGAAGATTTACAATCTTCCACACCTCTCAGATGTTCAGTACTGTCTTCCTTCAAGCTTTTTCCTTTTTCTCCAAGAATTCTCTCTCACCCAATTATCTTGTAATTATGATCAATCCTCTACTTCTAAATCATAGCTTTATGCTTTAAATAGTCGTTTTAGACTTTAGGGAACTTATTCATGCAATCACATTCAATAAATATATTCTAATGCTAAATATAGATATAAAACCCAAGAGTTAATTAAAATCTCGTCGCACAGGTGACCGACACCAGTTCTGCCCAACCGTTGCCGGTTCCATCTTGCCCTGACTGATGTCGATCAAACCCTAACTGATGTCAGTTACTGTTATCTACAACAAGTTTGAATTGCATGCTAAAACAGAAGTAATTTAGCTCCATACTCAACAATTAATAGCAGCTCCCGGTGACAGATCCTCTTCTTCCTATCCCTGTGGATCTAAAGAGAGAATATATGTAGGAGGTTGTCTACATATCATAGATCATTTGGAAAAGTTCTTGCTTTAAGTTAGTTTAGTTTCAATACACTCAGCACAGGTGAATAACCACACTAGGTTATTTTTCTTGTTTATTTTTAGTGTATAAGTAGATTTGATTATTTAGAATAAAAGAAAATTGTTGTTTTTGATTGTAATATTTCAGTTTTGTGACTTTTTTAGATTAGTTTTCCTTTTAGCAGTAGCATAGATTGTTAGCTTCAGCTTACTTCATATGGACACTTCAAACTAGACCAACACTTAGATCCAAGTTAGGAAAACAAACCATAGGGAATTTATGCTACCCATTCATAGCCTCTAAATATCCCCTTTGCCAACTCAGCTATCAGGAGATCATACTACCAGATCTTAATCAATGATCCTCTAATAGTTAGCCACACACATTCAGCATTGGTTTCTCTGGCATGACCTCGGGGGTTTGAGTGTGGTTGAAGGTTGCATGTCAATTTTCATCTGTACAATACACAGAATTGGCACAATTCAAGAAAGAGGCATCCATGGAAAGGTATGTTGCTGATTTTCAGAAATTAGCAGTCATGGTTCTAGATATTAGTGAGAGAAGATTGACTGTTTTGTTCATATAAGGCTTGAATGAACCGCTTAGAGGTTTAATAAAGGATTTTGAGCCTCCATCCCTTCAAGATGCCATAAAAATGTCACTAAATCTAGAATTTATAGGGGGAAAAGGTAAAAATATGTAGTGAGGGCAGCAAAAAACATCACCTTTGGGGAAGCACACAAGTCCGCATGAACCTTCAATGATAACCCCAAATGTGAAGCAAGGAACAACAATTAGTGGGAAGCTAAATAGAGCATAAGAATGGGAGAGAAACAAAGCTGAGATTGAAACAAAGAATGAGCTAAGGAGGAAGAAATTATGTTTTAATTGTAAATAACCATGGACAACCAATCATCTCTGCAAAGGTAAGGGATTTGGTCATTATATTGAAGTTATTTTTGATGATGATTAAGTTGAATGTAATTTTGATCAGAAAGATCAAATGAAAGAAGATAAGGTGGTTGTCACGGGTGTTACCTTGGCTACACTAACATTTTTTCCTAGTTTTAATGAATTTCATGTGAAGGGTGATCTTCTTGGGAAAAAGATCACAATTTTGATTGATGAGGGAACAAAACACAACTTCAATGATGAATTTTTGGTTGTTAGATCAGGCTTACAAGAGGAATAATTCTAAGGATTCAATGTGGTTGTGAAAAATGGGCATTTAATCACATGCACCAAGAGAATTCCCCAACTTCAATTCATTGTGGGAGGACATGAGGTATGTGACGAATTTTATGTTATTAGAATTGGTGGGTTGGACTTAGTTTTTGGTGTCCAATGACTCCAATCCTTGGGTGATTTTCATCAAAACTATCAAACCATGGAGCTGAAATTCAAAGTGCAAGATAAAGAAATTATTTTGTGAGGCATGAGGAGGGGACTTCCTCCAAGAATGGGAGCCCATAATATGATTGGAGTGTTTAAAGAGGAGCAGATTTTACAATATGTGGTTGAAGAAGAAAAGGACACTACATTGTAGCAACTGAACTATGAAGAAAATTAGCCTTTTGTGAACCATAGTGAGTCCACGAGGTAGACACAAACAAACTAATGTCATATTTTCAGTATATTCAGATTTCTTTTGATAAGAGTAATAATTTAGATAATGAAATTTATACTTTGCATTATATAATGCCTTGGGAATAACCATGTTAATATGAATACCTTGTCAAGGGAAATTGGTGGCAAGATTTATCTCATCTGATAGTACAAGTGCTAAGATTGTGAGAAACTTTAGCACATTTTTTCTATTGTGCATGGCACTTAGACAAAAGAGGTCAGAATTGCTTGTGGGCAAGCAATTTTGGGAAAGGAGGACTGAAATGTCTCTCTTTCTAGAATAATAGTTTTGAAGACCTTTAGCCTATTTTGTCTAATCAAAGGCTAAAGGGGGGACACAAGGGTGACTTAAGTGACAATAAATTATTATAAAGTACCTAAAAGAAAAGAAAATACTAAACACTTACATAAATTTATTTGACTTAATTATAAAATGACTAGAAGAAAGCATTTATAAAAAAAATTGTAATCCCTATAGAGAAGCGTGACTTTCCTTGAGGGGAAAATATTAGTGTTTAAGGGGGTCTAACTATATTTTTATTATTCCTAAGGGAAATGGTAACTTTCCTTAAGGAGGGATAATGGGAACTTAGAAATAAAAGGCTATAATATATCTTCCCTATGGAAAAACGCAACTTGGCCTAGATAGGGAAACGAGTGGAATATGCTTAGAAAAATCATTGTATATTGATTGGGTGCTTGGGAGGTCTCCTTTGGGTCTCTTCTTCCTTTAAAATGATGGAAGTTGAATTTCTTGGGAGGCATTCCATGATCATTATATAATTTCTAATTTTATGTGTGAAGCTTGTAGCTTGGTAAAAATATTCAAAGGACAAAAACCATTAGTATTCACTTCTAGAGGATGTGTTGGTTGTAGAATTTGATCTTGAAAACAAGCAACATTCAGGGGATAGTATTCCCTCCTCTTTATGGGAGAGGTTCCCTTATTGAACACAAAAGAGAAAATCCAAAACACTTATGTACAATACAAACATTTTTTCAATATTTTGGTAGAGATTTTGATATTTTAGATGCCTTCATCCAAAGTTTTTCAATACAAAAGAAAGAGGAAAAGAAGAACTGGTATTCAAAAATTGAAGAGAGGGGGGAACTTTCAGACACATATATTGCATAATGATATCTTAATGATGCTTGATTAAATAACAAGATTCAAAGTACGCATATAAAAAACACATGACATGCATATATTAGACACAAATTTCCAAATACTATATCAACCGAAAGACACAAATTTCTTGCTTAAATATGCATAGCTTCATATGAATCAGACAAGGAATAGAAAGAGAAAGTATGAAAGAGGGTTAAACTTCTTCTGTATTGATTAATAGTTCAATGTTATTTTACATCCAAGATATAAAAATCCCATCCTTTACAGTGACAAGAAAAGTTCTTTAAATAACCCAGAAAGCGGTTACAAAAGAGCCTTTTTAGTTTCCTTTCTTTTAATCCCAAAAGCTAGTATCTAATTAAATATTATAATCCTAATTTATCTCTTTTTTACATAACATATGACTAAAGAGATAAATAACCACCTTAATTAGATATTATAAGAAAGGAGATTATGAACTAGGATGTCGAGATGTTGGAGGAAGTGTTTATAGTCCCTTTTGTCTTGAGTACTTGATTTCTGAATCTTTTCAATGCCTCAGCTATGTCCATATCCCGAGGAATTGTTGTATTGGAAGTTACATGAGTCCAACTGCCTAGACACTTTTCCATTTCTTTTCCAAACTCTACATTTTCTAAGAACTCTTTATTGGCATCTGTGATAGTTATCTGCAGTGTGTAAATTTCTTTCATCTTATCCTCGGATATGGTGTCCTGCTTGAACAAATATTCTTTAACAAATGTCTTGAACTGAGACTTGATTTCTTGGATAGTGAGTTTTTCATTTGAATTCTCCTTGAATATTTGGTAATGAATATCCTGGAAGGTAGACATGACACAAGCTTTAAAAGCTTCTCCTTTTTGTAACATGTTTATGAATTCTACAATGGCTTCTTCAAGAACCTTTTTCTTTTAGTCAATGTTGAAAACCCACTGCTTAAACAGATTCAACTTTTCATCATCAAATACCTTATTTTCCAAGAGGATTTGTACATATGTATCACTCATTAGTCTAATATCATGGATACATTCACTCCATAATTTCAATTACCTATTCAAACCACTAAATGTTGTAGTGAACTTTAACTCAATCTTATAAATTTTGTCATATGCCTTAAATGCTTCCTCAATGAAATTTAAACCTTTGATTATTAGGTCATCAACCATGGCTTATATTGCCTTTCCATAAGTGACATGCTTATGTATATCTTTGATGGCTTGAACTTCATCATTAGACAGAAATTCAGAATGGAAAGTGGTGGGATGGAAGCTAGGGGAGTTGGGTCAAGTACCTTATCCTCTACCAATAAGGATTTGATGAAACTTGAAAAAAATTGATTCTGCTCCTCCAACTACTCATGTTTATGCTTCCCTTTTCCAACTCTTTCAATCACTCTAGACATTGTCTCCCTTGGGTTATGTACCTCACTTTCTGGTGTTGATTCTCCAAGAGAAATTATTGTTAATTCTAAACCACCCATTGATAGGTCCTTTTCATCTTTGTCAAGCTTGGGTCTTGTAATTTCCATGAATTGTTGGCCTTGAGAGTCTGAAACCAATCTAGATGTGACCTTATCCTTTTCAACTAGAGGGGGAGGAGTAGTACCCAAAAGTGTCGCCACTACATCAAACTTAGGAGCAATAATACTTGAAGTGGCCTTCCTTTTCTTGCTTTCCAACAATGGTTGTACCCAAGAAAAGGAAAAACTAGAAGTGGAAGCAGAAATGGGTCCAAGTGCAGGTTCACCCATAGCACTTAGAGTTTGTAAAAAAACCACTTCTAACACAGAGGTCTCAGTTTGGGTGGTGGGAGCTTCCTTAGTAGATACAGAGTTAGAAACTGGTTTCTTTAATTGATCCTTTTTCACACTGCTTTCCTCGAGATAATTTTCTTCTCACTGTCCCTGCTATTTTCCTTCACTTTCATCATCACCAAGGTCCATGATTTCTCCCTCATCAAGTATTGTTTCAATTTTCTTAGGAGAGGGTAGCCTCTCACTCTCTTGAATAGCATCCTCTACCTTATCATCCTTCTTAGCTTTTCCCTTCTTTGTGTACACTAGAGTTGAAGATTCTGGTGGAGATGGAACAGATTGTTCATGTGCTTCAGGATTTTATGAAGGCATTTCTTTCTAAGGGGTGGAGGTATATTGAGAAGTAGACCTAGATTTTATATCTCTCATCATCTTCATTTTTTTGTCAAACCACATCCTAGTTCTTACCAAGACAGGTTTGATGAGCTCATTTAAATCATCTCTCTCCTTAACAAACCAATAAATGGTTTCAATAGGAGTGTGTTTGATTGATCTCTCATATTCAAGTGACTACAATTCCTCGTCATCATCCTCAAATCCTTTAGGAACATTATATACACAAAAATCCTTGATTTTTTGTAGAGACAATCTTCCATAATATCTTCTCCGAGCTTCATAGTCATCACAACAATCGGCCCAGTAGTCTTCAATATCGGAAAGGTGCTGATAACCCATTCTAAAATTAGTGGAAATGAACTCCTTAATATCAAAGAAATTTCTAGGTTTATAATAATGAAGGGTAAGAGGGGCAATTGTTCTGTCAATGTTCTGAGAATCCAAAGTAGTCTTGCAAATGTAGTTACCCAAAGTGATTGGGAACTGGATACCTGCAATCTTCTTATCCCTGAAAGTTCTATGCAATTTATCTAACTGTCTACATATCTCAACCAAATCCATTTTTTCATTGCAGTACATAGTAAGTTTCAGGGGTTGTCCCTCAAATCCAGCCAATAGTATATATGAGAATTTCCTGAATTGAGTGAAAAAATTTCCATAGACATTGATTAGTTGTTTTTCGTTATCTGAAAATATTCTAGCGGTATCTCCTTCCAACAATCTGAAAATGTACATAGTGAATGCATCATTCACCATCCTGAAATGATGGTTGCTGACCTTTAGAGTTAACTGTGGACAATATACATAGATAGGAGCATATTTCTTGTCTTTAACAGGGGAGAAACCCAACCATTATCTATAAGCAACAATGGTGTACATCAGATAAAAGGTCATGTAGAAATTTTGTGTCCTTTGAACATCTGCCAATTGATCAGTCAGGTTGTCACAAATTGTTCCCACCCAGTTCAAGTTTTGCTTACCCTCACATATAATATTGATATAAGGGCACATCCAATAATGAAATTCATTGGTGGAGGGAATTCCCATTATCCTGGAAAGGAGAGTGATAACATCTGACAATTATTCATTGAAATCAACCATGTACATTATTTTGGGTAGCCTTGAGGCTTCTTTCTTTGGGTTCTTAAACCAAGACTTGGCCATTCTACTCTTATATCGTTCATTGTCTTGATCAAAAATAATTTTTTCCTAATCCCTGGTAAGAATGTTTGAGCCTTCAATCGTGGGGATTCTGAAAGCAGTGCTAATACAATTTTCATCAAGTTGAGCCACTATTTGTCCCTGAGGGTCAACAATTTCCTTTGTCTCTAGATTGAATCATTACCCACAGGATAACACTATATCGGCACATTGGACAGAAATTGGAAAACCCCCGGCCTTTGCGATTCCACTCTCCTTAACTAGCTGAGAAATGGGAGAAGGTTTTTGACAATTAATACCCACCTATAAATCATCTAAATTGAGGTGTTAAGCCTCACTATCACATATATCTTGTATATTCATCTCCAAAGAGGATAGGTGCTCGTTTCCCTTGTAATTGATCTTCATTTTATGGCAGGATCAGAAGGTCTCTATGATAAAATCCTCTTAGTTCTTCAAGTTATACTTTGACGATTCACATCTTCCCTTGTACCTGTAAATTTGAAAACAATAGAGCAGGACTCGACCACGACTACAAATAACGGAGAGGGAGAAACTAAAAAGACTTTAGAAAATATAAGTGAGATGGTAAAATAACCAATTACCCTGACTATTTATGCACATCCTGATTCAAGTAGGTCATCGAGGTGAAATAAATGAGGTAATAAATACTCTATGCCGAACTAAGACAATGAAAATCGGAAGAGGTAGAACAAATGTGCACAATTGTCCCATGGGACACAAGGACATTTGGGATGCGCGGAGCTAAAACATCCTATTTGAATGGGAAGTAGTAAAGGCGGAGAAAATGTGCACAACCAACCCAATGGACAACAAGACACATGGGACACGTGAAGCTGAAATATCCATAGTAAATGAAAATGCGAAAAAGTGGTCTTGCGGGGAAATGGAGGTCAGGTAGCACTTGGGACATGCGGGACATGAAAATCCAAAACACCCGCAGTACACTGAAATTGGGTAAGTCAGAAAAATTTGACACAGACAGTCCTTGGGACATCGGGACACGATTTCACCGAAAATCTGAAATGACTGAAAATAAAGGAAAAGCATGGCTATGCAGAAAGAGCGTAAAATCGGGGAACAGACGGCTTGGAGGAACTTGGGACATGAGGGATAGGAAAACCCCAAATACCCACCTAACAAAGAAAAATCCCCAAAACTGAGTTTTGGAAAATGACTAACTGTTTGAAATTAGATCTTTCTTAAGGGACCTTTACAAAGGAATTTTGATAGTCACTTTATCCAAACATTTAAAAATTGAAGAGGAAAATTCACCACTCTTGGGAAAGTAACAATAGGATGAAAACCCTCTTGGAGTATTGTGAGGGAGTTTTACTCAGGAGATTCTATGGTGCTTGCAAGGATTAAGTTTTAGAGTTATTTCCAACAGTTGTGAAGGGTTTTTGCAAATATTTTTATAGAGGGTTTTTAAGATTGAGTGCATTTGTTACTTTTTATTTTTCTAAGGTTGAGCAACCCACTTTGCAGCCATTCTAAGTTATTTTTTTAGAGGTAACTAGGTCTGATCTATACTGTCATATTTCAAGCTGATTTTATGAACTAAATGCAATCATTTTTCATCAATTTTGAAGGATTATGAGTGTTGCTTTCAATCATCTTTATCTACAGATTTCTGAGGAATATTCTAGCTTCTTTTGCTTCCTAAAAATTAGTATTTTATCCTTATATGACTAGAAAAAGTCAGAAATCAGTTAAGGTGAAAAAGGTATTAAATTCATTAAAGAGTTGTTGGAATTTTATAATAAACCCAGTCACATTTTTAAGTAATATTCTAGATCTCTTATGCCACTTAAATCTGCATATCCTTTCAGATTTTGGCCTTGAAAAATATGCATTTTAGTCTTGAGTAGAAGGAGTTAAGTTTAATGGATGCTTTATATGGATGTCTCATATAACCCTAACCACTATTGTATGTGGCATATATATGGACTGATTTTTTTTTAGATATGTTAATGTTATGTATTGATGTTGTATGGTTTGTTAATGACAGCAATGTGTTGTACGTTATTTGTTATATAGGCACATGTGTATAACGTTGATAAAAGTGTGTAATGTGAATGGTGTAATTTTGAGATGAACGAAATGTTTTTTATAATGTGGAATTAGTATGATGATGATAGTAGCGTATATGTAACAATAGATTATGTATGATTACAAAAGGTAACTCGTCGTAATGAATATGTGATGATGTAGTGCAAC
Organism: Taxus chinensis; assembly: GCA_019776745.2. Lineage (NCBI taxonomy): Eukaryota > Viridiplantae > Streptophyta > Pinopsida > Cupressales > Taxaceae > Taxus > Taxus chinensis. The sequence continues at coordinate 896,194,678 of CM034151.1, forward strand.
GTATCTTTGTTTATGTTATACTATCATAGTAAGAACAATGGACTAATGATAAATAAATATAATCGAATTGATGAATTGTGTATCGCAAGTAACGTATAGTTAGTAGAATGGTTGTAAAAATAGATAATCATATGATAAAATTTATGTTAGAGTGATAAGAGTAGGGAGGGAAAACGAGTGATGCCCCCTAGTGTGTAGATGAATAGGCTTATTTAGTTAGGACCCCTCAGCAGTCAATAATGAGCCACATAAGCAAGAGTGCATCATAGGGAAATGATTAAGTGCACTAGATAGATCGATGAAACGCTTGATGAAAGGTTCTTATAGGATAACCCTCAATAGTCATGTAATAACCGTAAGAACATAAGTGCGTCATTGGGGGGTAAGGTGATAGTGGTCACCTACCAAAGTCTGAGGCGACGAGTAGCAATGGAAGCATGTGGGATAGAAGCAGCTGGAGCATATGAGCCAAACTGCAAGTCAAGTACAGGTGTGATGGAATGTGTAGTGTGCGGTGGAAGTCTATGTGAAATAGCAACATGATGCGGTAGATGCAATAATGGAGCAGTGTATGGATGTAATGGAGAATACTCATGAGTGATAAACCCTGGCGATGAGTAAGTAATAATTGGATCTCTAGAAACTGACATATGTTGAGAAATAGACCATTCATGTGAACAAGGGCCAAAGGAGATAATGCTATGTTCTTATAATTGGACTAGTCTCTTGTGGATGGATAAACAATCTTTATCTCAATGGATGGTGATGTGATGATAATTACAATAATGTTAGTCACACTGAAACTGTAATCTATGTGGAGGATGATCAATTGATTAGAGGGTAGATGAATAATATGCCTGATCAAGTAAAGCATGTAATATATCATGAGGTCTAGTGTGATTTGATAAGTGTAATGGTTCATATGAGATAGGTGGAGTAGAAGGAGAATGTCATGGAGGAGGAGTAGAAGGAGCTTGTCATGGAGGAGGAATAGAATTATGCAAAGGTAATGTAATAGAATGAGGTTGGCTAATTTGTTTACTAGGTGGTGGTGCCTTAAAGATTGTATAGGATTCTCCACCGATGTCGATGGAGGAGCACTAGATGATACAATAGTAGTGGAAGTATGAGCATGTGGTGGAGCAATGACATGTGCGGAAAGAATATCATGCTCTAAGTCGATAACTTTATAACATAATAGAATTAATTATTCACAAGTATCATATTATAAGCATTAATTGAGATGTGGGAGTAAACTAAGACAAAATATGAATTTATTTTCTAAGTCAGTGGGTTTAAATACTATCTAATGCATACATGTATTGAAACGCAAGATATAATCCTTGACAGGCTTTGAAGGGTCTTGATGTAAATGTTGTAGGTTATCGTATGTAACCCTAGGGTCGCTATTGATAATGAAGCGTCGTAAGAAGGAATATTCCATATCATAATATGAACTAATGGAAGATGGGTTGTGTACCATTGTAATGCATCATCTATGAGACTATGTATAAAATCCTTAAGTAATAACCTATCATTAGAATATACATGCATAACTTGGCGATAGTTTTGTAAATTTAAGTGAGGATCACTAGTACCATCAAAGCATGTAAAGGTGGGCATAATGAAATATTTTGGAAATAATTGAGTCATGAATCTTTTTAGGGATTGGATTTCCATATAGTGAGTTGTTATCTACCGAAGCGTAATAAGATCTAGATTTTTAAAGTGAGTAAATGGACTTGTGACTGTAACTGACCAAGTGCATGCATGAGAGATAAAATTCCCTGTGGATGAATGATAGAATATGAAAATGGAGTATTAAGTTATTGCAACTTGCCATTATGTGTGATCATGGGAATATCAAAAGGAGACAAGGGGGATTTCGATGCTTAAAGGCAAGCTAGTAGGAGGTGTTGAAGAGATAATAGGAGACATAGAACATGGTATATTCGAAGGAATAGCAGGACTAACATCGGAAGCCTCCATAGATGGAGAAGAATACATACTAATAGATGGAAGAGATGTTACACTAGTAGGTGGAGAGGATGATTAGAATAAACTCCCCTCCTTATATGTAGTAGATGGAGAAGAGTAGAGACACTAATAGAAGGAGAACCTTAGATGTAATAATAGATGGAGCTTTTTCCCTCATGATATAAATGATATTAATATGGAGAATCTTGGTTGGAGATTTTGTGATAACTATAGGAGAGGTAGGAGATGGAGTGGACTCATGCGTAAGAGTAGACACAACCTTAGAATTGAGAGGATAAAGAAGGAGGAGTCACACTCAGATCATATGAAAAGTAGAAGAATCGTGACTGTTAGTTGGTTCATCCTCATCAGATAATGATTCAGAATGAAAGAGATCATTAATAGGATCATCAACATAATGTGATAGTGCATGCCCATGTGATGAATCATAAGAACTAGGAGAATATTTAGATGAACATATGGTTGGAGTGGGTGAATAATCAATAAGCATTTGTGAGTTTTTGTCAATTCCTAGCATATAATCAATGAGATAATCATCCAGGGTTTCTTTAGAAACATTGGAAGGTGGATCGTTAGCACTTTTATAGCAAGGTTTACAACGAGTAAATGTTACCGGGTGAGAAACAATACTAATTCCAAGTGGATAATTTTCAAAACTAATAGGTACAAAACGTTCACCATCTAAAAGTTCTTGTTGAGTATGAGTAGGCATAGTACAATTAGCATAAAGAGTTGTAAGCTCGGCAATAACCGCCTCATCATAAATAGGATTGGCACTATAGTGAGACATGATGGGCTGGGAGGGAGAAGAATATTGTTTCACCATTAAGGTTTGAAGTGGATCCTAGGGACAAATTAATCTAAGTACGGTTCACCAAAATGATTAACTAAAATATTGAATATTTAAGCTAATTTAAACAAGTACAACAATGAAATAACTGATGTAAAATGAAATACAAATGCTAAATAATTATTTTAATATTTTAAAGTGAAATGAAATGAATGAAATAGAAGGGATAAGGTACTAACCTAGATGGTACTTACCTCGTAGTGATCTGGAATTTGAACTATGTCTGCTGGGTTGATCAAGACAAGGTATGTCAGAGCACCTCAGAAAATTGTTGTAGATGAGGATTTAGCTGAGTGGGGTGCCTGAGAGAAATGGAGGAAGAATTACTAAATGGTGCCTAGTGGGTGCTCTAAGTCTGTATAAAAGCAGATTGAGATCTGATACTGACAAGGTTGCTAAGTCTTCACAATATTTCACTCTTTGTTGGGTGAGTGAAGAGTAGCCTTTGATGAACACCACAACTATGCAATGAACAATCACCTATAAAAACCCATACAGGAAACATAAAGCCTAAATGGAGGAAAGATGACATATGAATAGGTCAAGACTAAATCCTTAATTGCCACAATGGTGGAATTACAATTTAAGATTTCACTACATTCTTATAATAAGCATGTAGTTCTATGTAAAATTTGTGAAGAGGAATAATGTGCATAGGTGCCCACTCAATGATAAAGATAACAGAAATAGCTAGATAGAGTTTCTAAAATGATGGGACAATATAATAGACTTTCCCTTTTCCTATGCAGTGTGATGTAGATATAGATGCCCTTAAATTGCAATGTCCCTTGCCTTAGAAGATAGCTAGCCCTTTGATCAATAATATAGCCTCCTTGTGATGGTGTGTATGTTGTGCTTATATAGGGATCTGGTTCTCAAATTTCAACACTAATGACCCGACATGTCGACTAGTACCTAGGGGAATGGGCAGGGAAAACAAAGTGCCGACCTCAAAACAAAATTAGAAATATATGCAAACGGAAACCAGGGTTTTCTTCCCCATAACAATTTCTAGGCACCCATGGGCGCCCCTAATCCTGTCCTTATGGATGCCCTAGTACAACTTACTAAGATGAATATTGATTACTGTATGCTAATAACGACATTGAGTGATGTATCCTAAGAGACAAGAGTAAAATGTTTTAGAAGGATTGATTGACGACCCATCCTGACTCATGTCAATTTTAATACTCCAATAGATTGATATCAAGCTAGGTCGATTTAGATGACCAAGTTTAATTGACGACATGACTAGGGGATGGGTATTTAGTGAGCACATGTATTGCTAGGAAGCCTAGTTCAATATATGAAACAACCTACTTTACTCATAATGGGAAGATTAGAGTTTGATATATGGATGTGAGCTAAAACTTCAAAAGAAGAAACATCAAAAGTTGAGAGATACACTTAAGGAGTATGAAATGCATATCAAATTTCTATAAAAGAGAACAAGAAAAGAGTAATGATGAGGCCATAATATGCCCGTTAAATGTATAATAAATGATCTCATCTTACTCTCCTTTTTATTAAGTGTGATTGCATTTTGTGACTTTTATTTGATCTGATATGAGTAAGGATGTAATTGTCCGTTTTTTGATTGATTGTGATTCTAACATTTAATATCTTTGAAATTCCTAACGAAGTGTGTGTTGGAAATTAAGTTTTGTAATAAAGCAAGTCCAATCAGTCGAAGAAATGAAGTATGTAGCGTTCCACATGTTTTCGGTAGCATCTATTCCAATACGGCTTAGTTTTGGAACTTCCAAGCTAATTCCAGAACATCCAAGCTGATTTCAGAACTCCATTACACATTCACGGGCTTCATCACCTAGTTATGGACCTTTCGTACTTATTTCCCGAACTCCAGTATTTAGCTCTGGAATTTTTGGACTTAGTTCCGGAACTCCTGAGTATAGCTCCTGAACTCTCACAATTTTGATCTTTAACGATTTCCTATGGTTCTGGAACTTCTCTGAAGTTCCGGAACCAATGGAATTTTATCTATTCTAACCACATTCAGTGATTTAGCATCAACAACCCTTTCAATTAGGAAAGGATGAGAAGATTTCTGATCACAGATCCAGGGATAGTTATCTTACAGTTGTCTGATCAGCCACAATATGAGTCAGCATCTATTCTAGGCACGATTCGAGTTCATTAGAATCGTTGAGATGGCTATGATTGTAAATGTATATATAATAAGACTTGTAGTAGATAAATACAAAAAAGATAGAATATGATATGACACATAGAATAAGTAATACAGATAGAAATATAGACTAAGTACTCAGATCCAGTACGTTTTGTAATACCAAATATTTTATCAATAAATAGCCATTCTTGTTTGAGAGAATTCTAAGTTGTTAAATCTTGATTCAAGGAGGAGCAAGGGCCCACTCCCCCAAGGACCAGGATATTCATCTATTTGGTATTTATATTTCCTATAGCAAATAGTTTAGATTTGTTAATTTTGTATTGCTTTTAATTCTTCTAGTTAAACTCTGTTGTGTATACTTCATGTAAGTGTTCCTATAGGTGTCTTATATTTCTTGCAATCATTTTCAAGATTAAATTAGTGTGTTTATTTGCAAAAGCCAGTGTGTTAAGCACTCTAAGCAAGTGTGTTTATTTCCATTCTACAAAGTGTGTTTCCTTTTAGCAAAGCTTTCAGCAAGTTTTCATAGTATGATTTAAATAAGGTTTTTACCAAGAAGTCCTTAAGACATTAAAAAGATCCCCTAGAAAATACAAAAATAACTACAGCCAACTATTAGATCGATATGATTAATCTTGTTGTGTATAGCTTTAGACACACCCCTGGTTTGAATATAACATCAACAGGAAGTTGATTAAATGAAGGGAATAATGACACCCATCAAAGAGTGGTGAGCTCAAAGGATCAATAGGTTTTCTATCAATTAAGGATCCATAATTATTAATGTTAATGAATGAGGGTTTATGCCTACTCTAGCTTCAAGTGCATACACAAGTAGACGTATAGTAGTGATTTAAACCCTCAATCCTTGGTAGCTAAGCCTAAGCATTCATTGTGCAACCTAAACACGAAGCAGGAGATATGAATCAGACCTCTGAGAAAAGTTTAGTACCTTGCAAAAATAGCAAGGGTTATTAGCTTGTTATATGCTTCTAATTAAGCTTTTCAAGTTTGTATGGAGAGAACAATCCTTCACCTTAGGGTTTTGTTATGAAATTAAAGATTTAAGGCCTTATTGTTCAATGGACTCTTGCTATGAAAATTTCTAATTGGGGATATCCATGGTAAACTAGGGATCCCTTACTTAGAGGATTTCAAAGGAATTTTGCATTTTTACTAGGTGGATGTCATGGTACTTGGATTATTGCGTGATTTAGTGGGCTAAAAAGACACTCAATACTGGGTCTAGGAGTATATGGCTTCTCTCATTTGAAACTTATAACATTTCATATTATTAGAAAATAGAAATGGTTGTATAGTCATCACAAAATCATTTTACTTGTGCATTGTAACCCCATATATGAATCACATATATGATTCAGAGTGAGTACTGAGATAGTTTGCTAGTATAGCCTAGTCAGAAGGTGGATATTGATTTAATAGGTGCATTGCAAGAAGATATGTTATGAGTTGAGATCTGAAATTGAGGGCACATTTTGGGATTAATAAAAGTGTACGAATTTTGAAAATGTTTTCATCTTATCCTATAGTGTAATCTTTAGATTCCTCCAGTCATGATACTAGCAATGAGTAAATTGAGCAATCAATGAGCCTAGAAGGGCAGTTGTAGAGCAAGTTAGATGAAAAATGGATTTTAGCTATGACATCTTTTTGGATCATGTGAACCGGGTGATAGATGAATTTACCCATACATTGTTGAAGTGTTGTGAACTTACAGGTATAGGGAGTCTATTATAGACTTGGTGAAGGCTACACTGTTCCAGAAAAGTGCTTGTTTGGGCTAAGGAGTCTAGAGAAGCAGTGAAGCAAGGCAATCTGTTGAGAACATAAGTATGATTCAGATGTTTTCTTAGTAAGCCCAAGTCATTGTGATGGTGAATTTGTCCTATGTAATGAGGTACATTGAAAATCAGTGGTTGACGATAGTTACAACCATTTTTGAATACCAATGTGTCAGTTATGACAAAATCATGAGCCATTTTAGGCTTGTGAATAATACCTCAAATGCAGAGAAAGGTGTAGTTGTTGTTTTCTACCCACTATCTTGAATAGACTGAATTTTACGCAATTGGTTGTTTCCAGCATACACTCTCTGCATTTCAACACGCCTTGGACAAGCCCAACCTATATATGAGTTTATAGATAGGTCTTGACGGATATTTCTATGTGGAACTGCTCCACAGTTCCACTAAATCGACCTGATTCACGCCTCCTCCTTAGGCAAATAATTAAAGCGGTTCTGTCACGATCCACGCTGGAACACCTTTAGTTCACTCTCATGTGCCTTGATCTGTATGACCATATGCTAATTCTTCCCCAGGATTAGCCATTCAATGGCCTTGACAAGCATAAGTGCTATGCCTCTCTTGAAAGGTCTCATCATGAACTCTAGTCCATAGCATCAAGACATTTTAAAAATTCAACCACAAGTCTTTAAGGGGTAAATAGGTTAAAAATAGGTACATAAATAAAATTGTAGTTCCAGGTAGCTCAACTACCAGAATTATTGGTGAATGGTGCCCATACTTCCTCTTGTAAGAAAAGCGACATGGGGGGATAGTCTTGCAAGGGTGCCCATGCCTATTTTAAGATAATTAATGTATGTTGTTGGTGATGTGAAATTGATAGCTTATCTAATATAAATAAGCAACAATTACATTATATAATTGTATAAATCAATAAGAGACAATGTTGCAAAATGAAGCTAATAACATAAACACAAAATTAGAGCACAAATATATAATAAACAATACACTATATTATTGATTAATAATATCTGGAGCAATTTCTATTGAATACGAGAGGGAATTTTATACAATTGCTTGCTCCTAAAATCATGGAGTCAAGTCTTATCATTTTATCCCCATATCTCTCCTTTATTCCCTAGTCTTACTCTCGATCCCAAGATATTCTCACACATTCCTATCTTGTTCAGGCATTCTATCAAATAGAATGCAAACAATATGTGTACTTTTTAGGCACACTCCACAATCATTGCATTACATGATACCACATTTCCTTTAGGTATTTTGTCAAACAATTGGCAAGCACTTTGAATTATTCCTTTGTGCAAAAACTCAGCTATCACCATCTTCCATGACATGACATTTTTTTGAGACATTTTATCAAATAAGTGTTTCACTTCCTCAATCTTTCTACTGCAAAGATACCCATATAACATAACAATCCATAATATTGCATTTCACTTAAGCATTTTATCAAACTGTTGGTGACCATCCTGTATTCTCCTATTTCAAACATACCTTGAAACCATTGTAGTCCAAGAGACTACGTTTCGTGTAGAAAATTTGTCAAACACTTAACGTGAAATCATTAATTTTTCCTTGCTTGGTTTATTTTCAATCATGTCATTGTCTGAACAAACGCCTACAATTCTAATTTTGTTGAATGTGAAGTTTAATTTCCATTTGGGTATTGAATTAAGAGGAATAGTCTTGATTTTATAGCAGTTTTTGCTATGCATGCATTGTTCTATTTCTTCACTATGAATTCCAGGAATGGCTTAGACATCGCTTTCATTTCTTTATTATTTCAATGTAATCCAATTCATTGTAAACCA